>PVLC010004650.1:41501-83299 GCA_004027655.1 Graphiurus murinus | reverse complement strand
GACTTATCTCACTTAACATAATGTTTTCCAGTTCCCTCCATTTCCTTGCAAATAACATGATTTTGTTCTTCTTTATGGCTGAGTAAAATTCCATTGTGTACATATCCCATAGTTTTGTAATCCATTCATCTGTTGTTGGACATCTTGGCTGGTTCCATAGTTTGGCAATTGTAAACTGTGCAGCTATAAACATAGATACTCCCAGCCCTATTTTTAAACAGGGTCTCACTAGGTTGATGAGAGTCTCACTACTTGCTGAGGTTTTCCTCGAATCTGAATCCTTTTGTCTCAGCCTCCCAAGTATTGTGATTACAAACATGCGCCACCACGCCTGACATGTTTATAATAGCACAATTCACAATAGCCAAATTATGGAACCAGCCTAGGTGTCCATCAACAGATGAATGGCTAAAGAACATGTGGCATATATATACAATTGAATTTTATTTAGTTATAAAAAGAACAAAATTATGTCATTTGCAGGAAAATGGATGGAACTAGAGGATATGATTCTGAAATCAGCCAGTCTCAGAAAATCAAGGGTCATTTGTTTTCTGTCACATGTGGAAGCTAGAGACAAAATAGGAAACAAAAGGGACTTCAGATAAATGAGAAGCAAGTCCAGTAGAAAAGTGGGAGGGAGGTGGAAAGGGGGAAAATGAGGCTCGAGGAAGTGAAAAGTTCAAATAATCCTATGTCCATATATGAAGGTATCATTAGCAATCTCACTAACATGTACGGGGAGGGAGGAGCAGTTGGGGGAGATGCAGAGAGAATTACACCTCGTGATGTATGCATTAATAATGCATCACTTTGGATCTTACTACAATGCATAATTGCACCAATAAAAGTTAAAATTTTTTTAAATGAAAATTTGAATAAGGAAAAATAAAAATAAATAAAAAGTGGCAATGTGCAAAGTAAAGAGCTAGGTCTGTCCTAAAGATACTGTTAGTGTTGGTTGCATCTACATCTGAATTTTCTCTGGACTTCGTCCTAGAGGCCTGAATATAGCAGAAGCCAGGGCCAGTCCCACCTGAGGTCCATCAACAGAGCTACCTTAAGTCCCCTCACACCTCCTCATCCCCTGCCGCCTGTCAGCTTTCTAGCTCCTTCACATTCATTATCACCTCTGGATCTGGTGCACCAGACAACACTGCTTGCTCCCTGGTCCCCAAGTGAGTGCAGCCAGTGTCAGGCTCAAGACCTGTAAATGAGGCCCAGAAGCAAGAGCAGTCCTAGCCCTTATCTGATGTCTGATGTCCAACATGCAGTGCTAACCAGAAGAAGCACATCGTAGAACTTGTGGAATAGGGTCTCATGTCTCTCTGTGTGTAAGATAGAGGTATAAAATTTGCTTACATATTTATCAAAAAAATTGTGGACAAATATGCAAGAAATTGCTAACAGCAGTTATTACTAGTTCCACTGGAATGATGAGCAGGGAGGAGTAGGGACTTTTTATTTTTAGTAATCATTAACATTTGAATATCATTACCATGAGCATGTGTTGCTTTTATAATAAAAAACCTTAATGTCAAAAGATACCGATGATTAATACATAAATATAGAATCATTACATCGTGCAGCACAATGATATTTGGGTTGACAAATCACATATATGTTGGTGGTCCCATAAGATTATAATGGACCTGGGCATGGTGGTGCACACCTATAATTCCAGTACTTGGGAGGCTGAGATAGGAGATCACAGGTTCGTTGCTAGCCTCAGCAAATTAGCTAGACTCAGTTTCAAAATAAAGGGTGCAGCTCAGAGGTTGAAAAATCCTAGAAACAATCCCTAGTATGAGAGAGGAGAGGGAGGGAGGGAGGGAGGGAGGGAGAGAGAGAGAAAGAGAGAGAGAGAGAGAGAGAGAGAGAGAGAGAGAGAGAGAGAGAGGGAAAGAGAAGAAGAAGAAGAAGAGGAGGAGGAGGAGGAGGAAGAGGAGGAGGAGGAGGAGGAGGGGGAGGTAAGAAAAGAGAAGAGAGACAGGAGAGGAGGAGAGGGGAGAGAGAGGAGAGAGGAGAGAGAGAGAATATGAATGAATAATGGAGCTGAAAAATTCCTATGGTCTAGTGATGTCATAGACATTGTAAAGTTATAGTGCAATACATTACTTGTGGTGATGCTGTCATGAACAAACCTGTGCTGCCAGTCAGATAAAAGTGTAGCACATACAATTATGCACCTTACATAATACTCAATAATTATAATAAATGACTATGTTAGTTGTTTTTGCATTTACTATACTATGCATTTCAATATACATTTATTGGAGCATTGTAATTATACATCATAGTGAGGTCCAAGTCATACAAACATGCACACAGGTGGTGGTGTGTTTCCCTTCAGGTCCCACCCTACTCCTCACCTCTCGCCATACCTAATAGTGAGACTTTCATATGTGAGCACAGCATCATTTGAACTGTTTCTTTCATCAGTTCTTCCTTTTCCTCTCCTCATCTCCCTCCCCTAGCTCCTTCCACTATTCTACAGGTCACTCTCCTCTTTAAAGAACCTTTTTTTTCCTATTTTCTCTCTAGCTTCCACATATGAGAGAAAACATTTGACCCTTAACTTTTGAGACTGGCGGATTGCACTTAGCATATTATTGTCAAATCATCTATTTTCCTGCAAATGTCATAATTTTGTTTTTCTTTATGGCTGAGTAAATTTCCATTGTGTGTATATACCCCATTTTGTTATCCAGTCATCTGATAATAGACACCTAGGTTGGTTCCATAATTTGGCCATTGTGAATTTTACTGCTATAAACATGGATATGCATATAACACTACAGAATTCTGACTTTAATTTTTTTGGAGAGGTACTAAGGAGTGGTATAGCTGGATCATATGGTGGTTCCATTCCTGGTCTTTTGAACTCAATAGAAACTTCTCAAAAGAAGAAATATGAATGGCCAATGAATTTTAGAAATATGTTCAACATCATTAGCAATCAGGGAGATGCAAATCAAAAGTACTCAGTTTCTGTCTAACTCAGTTAGAATGGCAATCAAGAATACAAACAATAATAAATGATGGCAAGGGTATGGGGAAACAGGAACTCTTGAACTATGTTTTTTATGGATTTTTAGAGTCTAAAAAAAGTTAACTTGAAAACAATATATCATGTTGTCAGCAGAAGACTCATACATCTTGTGTTTACTGTGTCTCTTGATTGAATCAAAAAGCCATGTGGAGTGATTGACCTATACCATCTAGGTTTGCGTAAGTACACACTTTGATGTTCCCACAGTGACGCAAAAGGCTATTGATGCATTTCTCAGAACATATCCCTGTTGTTAAGCAATGCATGCCTGTAAATAGTTGATAGATGGAAATAGATATGGCTAAAGGACACAAAAGTAGATAAGCGCTAAACTAACAGATATCTCCGTACCTTGGTTTGTTCACATGGTAGCTATTTCAAAGGATTATTGTAAGCATTAAATTACTTCATACACTCAAGCCCTTGGAATGGTGCCTGGCACACAGTATGTGCTCAGTAAATGTCCTCTTCCTTAGATCAATGGTGGTGTGGAGGGGGTGGAGGAAGACAGGCTGGTTGGATGTGATAATCTCTTTCGCCATCTTGTGGTTGGTGAAGCACAGGCCATGCAGCAAAAATGCTAAAAAGCAGGAGCTCACTTTGCAGGTTTTTAGTTCTCTTTGTTAGTGAGTATAGGAGTTTGGGCTTTAGTGAGATGGAAGACCTGGGACTTTCAAGATCCAAAAATTGTTTAAAGAAATAAACATTTGTATAAATAGGTAGCTGATTTACACTTAGAGACCCCGATTGTTTCCTTTGTGTGTGTGTGTGTGTATGGTACTGGGGATTGAATCCAGGGGCATTCTACCTCTGAGCTATACCCTCATCCCTTTTTAATTTTTATTTTGAAACAGGGTCTCACTGGCAAAATCATGGTGGCACACACCTGTAATCCCAGTAATTGGGAGGCCGAGACAGGAGGATAGCCTCAACAAGTAGTAAGACTCATCAACCAAGCAAGACCTTGTTTCAAAATAAAAATAAAAAACAGGGCTGGGGTATATCTTGTAGGTAGAATGCCCCTGGGTTCAATCCCCAGTACCACAAAAAAGAAAAGAAAGAAACAGGGTGTCACTAAGTTGCTGATGGTTTTTCTAAGCTGCTGAGGCTGGCTGTGAACTTGTGATCCTCCTCTCTCAGCCTCTCAAGTACTTGGATTACAGGCATGTGCCACCTTGCCCAGTTGAGACCCTTACTCTTTAGTCATCTTTGATCCCAGATGTTCTTGATCCTCTGCCATGACGGTGCCAAAGAGAAACGGCAGATTGACTGGTTTCTCTTTATTTTTGGATCCCTGACTTCTGAGTGATATACAACAGAAAAAATTCTAGCTTTCTTAAGCAGAAATAGGATTTTTAAGACAGCTATTAGGAAACTCAAGGAAACCTCCATCTGGTCAAAAACATCTGGTCTGGGGGGCTAGGCAGCAGAAGTTGGTATAATCCCAATTCCTCTGGGGCCAGCCACTGCTGAGGCTGAGTCTAGCACCATGCCACAAGGCATCCACTATGAAACTTGGTATCTAGCCAGGTGTGGTGGTGCATGTCTGTAATCTCAGTACTTGGGAGGCTGAGACAGGAGCATCGTAGGTTCAAGGCCAGCCTCAGAAACTTAGCAAGACTCTCAGAAATCTAGTGAGACCTTGTTTCAAAATAAAAAAAAAGGCTGAGGATGTAGCTCAGAGTTAGAATGCACCTGGGTTCAATACCCAGTAGCAAAATAAAAAGAAAGAAAACTTAGTGTCTGAGCCATGATCTACCATCCCCAGGCATGGCTTCCACTAGACATTTTTTTCTCACTTGTTTCTCTCTCCACATCCAAAGTCTTAATGGGTAACATCCAAACAGTGGAAACTAGGGCTCAAGCCTTTCCCCTAGACTGAGTTCTGTTTTTCATGTTAGGGAGGCAGGACTGTGTGTGTGGTACTGAGTTGCTGAGGCTGGCTTTGAACCTGTGATCCTCCTCTCTCAGCCTCCCAAGTACTGGGATTACAGACATGCATCATCACACCCAGCTGGGAGGCAGGACTCTTAATGCAAGAATTCCTGAAAATTTAGAAGGAGTTGGATAGGGCGTGATGATGCTCTGTCTCTTGGGAGAGGGCATTGAGCATGTGTGCTTTGGAGTCCCATGTCCTTTCTCCAGGTCCTGCCCTTCTAGCATTAGGTTTTGGATGTACCCCAGGCACAACCTAGAGTCTAGTTTTACCTAATTTGGTGTTCAGATTCCATATTGATTATTCACAGGACAGGCACAATGATAGGAGAGGTTTTCAGACTGTGAACTCCATGGGGCCTGGGGACATATCTGACTGGTTTACCACTATATTCTGCAGCACCTAGCTCATTGTCTCAATATATGAATGAAGGAATCAAATGGAGTGAATGCCTACTTACCTTATATAATTGTAAATTTCTACTGACACTTCAGGCCCCTAATTGCAGAAAAAGCCTAAGAGATGATGCTTTGGGGGTGTCTTGTTAAAATAAATAAGGGAGATCAAAAGAGAGGCTGCTCCACTCATAGCACACTAGAACTTTTCATAGGGTTTCTTATTCCCCTTCAGGAGGTGACTCCCCTTCACATTTAGTATCTCCATTCTGAGAGACAGGACAACCAAGTGTGTGCCACCAGATTCTACCGTCCAACCAGATATTTTGCAGAAATTATTCTGCATATGGATCATATTTTGAGAAAGAATATATGAAATATTCCAGAAATGGCCTTGCTGGGTATGATGGGCTGTTGGAATTGGACTTTTACATCCAGGGGGTGGCTCAACCAGTGGCCTTGACATTTTCTTCTATTCATCAACCCGGACAGGTTCCCTTCTCTATCTCTGGTTGCGACTGTGGAAAGACCAGCAGAGGGAGCAGGTGTTCCTAGCTGTGGTGGAGCATCTGCACTTCCTGTTTGCTTCTCGCTCCAGCTGGAAAGACATCACTGTTGCTTAGCAACTGAGAAGCCAGTCATGCCCAGGCCCCATGCCTCAATCACTAGCCCCAAGTGATACATGGAATGTAAAGGCTTGCCTCCAGAGCACATCCACTGCAGCACTTTGGAACTTCCTGGTTACTCGAAATGTGGCCTGCGATCCCTCATCACTTTGGGGGGTCCCAAGACTACCTGCATGTTCAATGAATTTTCTAAAAGGACTCATGGGACTCAGCATATCATTGCACTCATGGCTAAGGCTATTATAGCCAAAGGATGTATAATAAGATCAGTGACGGGGAAAAAAAACATAGATGGAATCCGGAGAAGTGTATGCACAGGCTTCCTTACTCTCCTTCCCTCTTACAAAGGGGCACACTGACACACTTTTCTCCAGGAATTAAAATGCACAATAAGTGTCAGGCATGGTAGTACACATCTGTAATCTCAGTACCTGGGAGGCTGAGACAGGAGGATTACAGGTTTGGGGCCAGCCTCAGCAACTTAGTGAGGCTCTGTTTCAAAATAAAAATAAAAAGGGCTGGGGGTGTAGCTTAGAGGCAGAATGTCCCTCGTTCAATCCCATGCCATGAAAAAAGAAAAGAAAATTCACAATATGTGGCCAATAGTTTTGCTGAAGGAAGTTCATTTAGTGGCTAAGGTTGTTACCAGGGGCTGGTACTAGGTACATTCTGCCTATCATGTACTAAAATTCCAGGCTTTCAGAAGAAATCAGCCAGCCAGCATAGACTACACTGTTTGTACAAACTAGTTAGGCACATCGAACAACCATCCTTATCAATTTAGGGAACACGTTAAATGCTATATCATTTTTTTCTGTTGCTGCATAACAAATTATTATGAATATAGAGGTTTAGACTAAAATATGTCATCTTACAGTTCTGTAGGTCAGAAGTGCAACACTGGCTGTATTCATTTCTGAAGGTTCTAGGGGAGAATCTACTTCCTTCTCATTTGGGTTGGCAGAATTCAGTTCCTAGAGTTATAGGACAGAAGTCTCTGTTTTCAGGGTTTATTTATTTTGGTACTGGGGAATGAATCCAAAGGCATTCTACTTCTGAAGTACACCTCTAGCCCTTTTATTTTTTATTTTTGAAACAGGGTATTGTTAAGTTGCTGAGGGTCTCTCTACATTGCTGAGGCTGGCCTCCAACCTGCTATCCTCCTGTCTCAGTCTCCAAAGTATTGGGATTACAGATTTGTGCCACCAGGCCTGGCTTCTGTTTTCTTGTTGGCAATAACCTGAGGGCCATTCTGAGCTTCTAGAGACCACGAAATTCTTTAGTTTGTGGCCTCTCCTTCATTTTCAAATCCAGAACAATGAACCAAGTTCTCTTCGAGTCACATCTTCCTAGCCACAATTGAAAATGATTCTTTCACCTTTTCATGTTGTTGGGGTTGAACCCAGGAACATTCTACTTCCAAGCTACACCCCAGCCCTTTTTTTTTTTTTTTTTGCGGTACTAGGAATTGAACTCAGGGGCGTTCTACCTCCGAGCTATACCCCCAGCCCTATTTTTTATTCTTTTATTTTGAAACCGGGTCTCACTAAGTTGCGGAGTGCCTCACTAGGTAGCTGAGGCTGGCCGCGAACCTGGATCCTCTGGTCTCAGCCTCCCGAATGCTGGGATTACAAGCGTGCGCCACCACACCTGGCTTACCCCAGCCCTTTTTAAAAATTTAATTTAATTTAATTTTGTGGTACCTGGGTGGAAACCAGGGGCCTCATATCTCCGGGCTATACCCCCAGCCCTATTTCATTTTTTATTTGGAAATAGGGTCTCACTAAATTGCTGAGAGTCTCACTACTTTGCTGAGGCTGACTTAGAACCTATAATCTTCCTGTCTCAGCCTCCCAAGTTCTGGGATTACAGGAATGCACCACCATGTTCACTTTTAAGGACTCATGCAATTAGATTGGGCCCACCCAGATAATCTAGTATAATCTCTCCATCTCGAGGCCCCTATCCTTAATCACATCTTCAAAATCCCCTTTTGCCATGTAAAGTAACATATTCATATGTTCTGGGGATTAGGTTGTGGGCATCTTTGAGGGGACAGTATTCTGCCTACGAAAAGTGCCAAGTTTCCCAGATGCCAGTCAAGGGCCAGCCTTGGAAGCATGCCTTTCTAAGGATAACAGTCCCAGGCTGCTATGGTAACTCTTCTGTATACCCATGCATATCTGAAGGAAGATGACATCATGAGAAATAAATGACACCCCATTCCAGTAGCATGCAGTCCCTCTCATGCTTGTAATGTCTTGGACTTAGAAAACTGGACCCAGGACCCAGTCTTATACCTCAGATTCCAGTATGGCATATACACTTGAACCTTGGGACTGGACAGGTCTCTCTCCTTTATCTTCAACCAGGATAGGAGCCAAGGTTAAGGAAACTAGGATCATGATGATTATTAGAACAGGGCTACACAGAAATAGAGGTTGTATTGAAAACTTAGCAATGTACCAAGAGCAAATTACTTATTTTCGAGGGTTCTCATTTTCTCATCTGCTTCTAGGTGTCTCTCTCTCTCTCTCTCTCTCTCTCTCTCTCTCTCTCTCTCTCTCTCTCTCTCTCATCATACTGTGGATTAAACCCAGGGGCATTCTACCTCTAAGCTATATATTCACCCATTTTTATTTTCCTATTTTGAAACAGGGTCTTGCAACATTGCTGAGGGTCTTGCTAAGTTGCTGAGGCTGATCTCTAACCTACAACCTTCCTGTTTCAGCCTCCTATGTATTGGGATTAGAGGTGTGCACCAAGATGTCCATCTCTAACCTACTATCTTATAGATTTAAATGAGAGAACAGAGCTGAGCACAGTGGCACACACTGCAATTCCAGTGCTTGGGAGACTGAGACAATAGGATCACAGGTTGGAGGCCAGCCTCAGCAACTTAGTGAGACCCTGTTTCAAAATAAAAAAAAAAATAAAAAGGGCTGGGGGTGTAGCTTGAAGGTAGAATGCCCCTGAGTTCAATCCCCAGTACATAAAATAAAATAAAACAAAATAAAATAAAGAACAGGTATAAGGCATGTGTAAGACATTACCTTCCAGGTAAGGATGGCTAGCGTGCCAGTAGCTGGAATATACAGGAAGAGCAAAAACAAAACTAAAACCTGCTATTTCTACATGGAGTTCCTTTTGGGGGGAAAATAAGAGAAGAGGCAGAGAGGCTCATTTTTAGGGTCTACCTTGATCTCTCTTACACCATTCTTCATTGACAAACTTATTTATCCTCTTTGCGAATGTGACATTGTGAATTATAAGCCCTTGGAGCTCACTCCCAGCTCCCGCTTGACCTTGCACTCCTGGCTCTGCCATAGTTCAAGGCTGCTGCCTCACAGTACAGTTACTTTAGCAGAAATTCAAAGAGAATCAAAGAGCCAAGATGAGCTTTTGAACCACGGAAGAGCCTTTAGAAAATTTACACAGATAATCAAACTGAAAGAACAGCTTTTTGAGTTGTAGGATCTTAAGTTTTTGTTTTGTTTTGTTTTTGGTGAGTGTGTGTATTACTAGGCATTGAACCCAGGAACATCCTACCTCTGAGCTACACCCCCAGGCCTTTTTAGTTTTTATTTTATTTGGAAATAGGGTCTCATTAAGTTTCGGAGGGCCTTGCTAAGTTGCTAAGGTTGGCTGTGAACTTGTGATCCTCCTGTCTCAGCCTCCCAAGTACTGAGATTACAAATGTGCACCACCATGTCCAGCTATTTTTATTTTTGATGCTGGGAATTGAACCTACGGGCATTCTACCTCTGTACTACACTCCAAGCCTTTTTTTATTTTTTATTTTGAAACAGGGTCTCATCAAGTTGCGGAGAGTCTTGCTATGTTGCAAAGGCTGGCTTCAAACCTGCAATCCTCCAGTCTCAACCTCCCAAGTACTAGGATCACAGGCGTGGGCCACCATGCCTGGACTGTATTGTATTATTAAAGATTTAGAATTTTCCCCATGTGGTTCCTCAGAAAAACAATTTAAGACCTCTGAGAAAAAAGACACTGTCTTACTGGCTTGGTAGTGACAATCAGGTGAAGACCACATCCCTTTCATTACGGGAACAGCCATGAGGTCTGCTGACAGCAAGAAGACAAAGTCTAGATCACAAGTAAACAAAATGGCCCAACACATGCAGAGACAGAGCTGCTTGCTCTGGGTCAGCTGTTCACCGAGAGGTATTAGGTTCTTCCATTTCTGGTGGTAGAAGGGTGCCTGGCCAATGCAGGGGACAAAGGATACTGTCAGAATTGAATTTTGAGGGATTAAAATTGGGACAGATCAGCTGGGCATGGTGGCACATACCTGTAATCCCAGTACTTATGAGGCTAAAACAGGAGGATCACAGGTTCAAGGCCAGCCTCAACAACTTAGTGAGACCCTGATTCAAACCAAAAATTAAAAAAAAAATCTGGGAGTGTGGGTTGGAGGAAGAATGCCCCTGGGTTCAATCCCCAGTTACCATCCCCCAAATTGGGGCAGATCAAAATTATTCACAATTCAGTAATATCCAATGCCCTCTGCCTGCAGTTACTAACACTTCATGGTTGCTAGCTTAACAACGCTCTGAATTTTGAGGAGGTTTCCTATAATCACCAAAGAAAACCAGTAGAAATGCCTTAAAAGCACTGTGTGTCATGGTTAAAAGTAACTGGATATTGTTCCTCCAGCTGTGATGCACGAATGCACATCAGGGGGAATCATGAGTTCCATTGAATTACAGGCAAAGTATAGCGTGCCAGGTGTTTTATGTGCACTTTTCAAGGGAAAGGAGCTGTAGTGTGATCAGATTCTCAGAGGGGTCTCAGACTTAAGAGATTTTATCAGGAGGGAGTCGTGGATCTGTACTTTATGAAATGGGGACCCCATGAAAACTCATTTCCAATCCCCCCGTCATACTCTCCCTGCCTGTGGAGTGGAAAAAAACAATGCCCAGCATACTGTGTTATTGTGAGGAATTAATTAGAAGCTGCTTTCTAAATAAATGGATTTTTAAATGAGACATATTCATGCGTTAGCCCTCCCCCCTCTTCCTCCCAAATGAATAACACTGTTAAATAAAGGGCAATCTGTTGAGATTGGGGATATCAGAGACACACATTTTTCAAGAATGTGTGTGTACACAGTTTACATGGGGAATAATGCTGTGTTTAATCCTTTTTTTTTTAAGGGATCCTTTTCATCAATGATGATGATGATGATGATGATGATGATGATGATGATGATGATGATGATAACACCGGTTCCCTATACTTTTGTAGCCAGTAGCCTTCTCATTTATCTCGTTGCTTATTGACAAAGCCCTCCTCTTACTCTTGTAAATGAAATGAGGCTAGTGCTGGGTCCGCAGTGTTTGGTTGCCATGGTTTGCATTCGTTTCATAAGCTGTTGCTTGGCAATCCCACGCGTCAGCTGGCTCTTTTTCCTCAGCACTCTCGCCACACGCTGTCTGAAGTATAATGAGACCAAGGCTGGGCAAAGGAGGACGGCGGTCCCTGAGCATTTTCCCTCTTCCCACACAGCACTGTTTATCACGGCAATGCCTGATAAATGTGTTGAGAGCAGAGCACTGAAGTGCTTACGAATGTGGGATTCAGACTCACACGGACCTGGGCTCAAATTTTGGTTTAGGGTCTGGCTTTGTGTGTCTTTAGCCACCCTCCTAGAAGCCCGAGTCTCCGTTTTTTCCCAGTAGAAAGTGAGGGGTGATAATACCCAGTTCTGGAGTGGCTGTGAGGCTCAGAAGTGAAAATTTGTTCAAAGCACTTATGCACAGTAGGTACTCAGTAGCTGTCACCTGTACTAATAAGGATGGTGGGAGATGGGAGGACCATAACTTTCCTTGTTGTTAGGAAAATGCTCAGATGTAGCAGTCAGTTTCCATTTAATTTGTACAGTTATGGCCCGCTTTCCTTTACATGTAGTATGAGTGGGCCCACTGCAAACTCATAGAATAAAATAGAAATTTTAAATGAACTATCAGGACTAAAGAAAATAATAGAGGGTGTTGTGACCAGAAGAAAAGCAGGGTTGCTGCAAACAGAAAACATCAATAGATGCCCACTCTGGGTAATGGGCAGGTAGGCATTGTGCATTTGAAGTGGCTGTCATGGGGGAGGCCTGTAATCCTCCCTAGATAAACATGTACCCAGGGGTAGTAAGTACTATGCTGGTAAAACAGTTCTCAGGAGGAGGAAAATTCTGATTTGCTGATTTATATAATTCACCTTTTTTTTTTTTGTACTGGGGATTGAAGCCAGGGGTTATCAACCACTGAACTCAAACCTCTCTATTTTTTATATTGAGACAAGGTTTTTCTAAGTTGCCTAGGCTGGCCTGGAACTTGTGATCCTCCTGCCTCAGTCGCCTGAGTCACTGGAAATACAGGAATGCACCCCTGAACCTGGCCCATTCACCTATTTCCTTGGTGTAAATACTCCTACTGCAGCCTAGGTCAAGTTGCCAACACAAACTCATTGAATGGAATGTGGAGTTGGAAAGAGTTGCCCACAATTGGGTCTCAGGAGCCCATTGGAGCCTGCTCCAATGCAGAGCTAATCTCTTCCTCAGGGGCAGCTTTAGTGGTTTTTCCATGGACATTCTCCCAAAGCCCTGGTTTTATAGCAGTTCAGGGAGGTCAGTTCTCAAGACTGATCTAGCTATTGACTCCCCCCCCAATTGGAAGAGTATGGCTGAGGAAATCTCTGTTGTGCAAACCTAGCCCACACCCCTCTAGTCTAGTTCCTGTGCTCTTTCTGTCCTAGACCTAACGTTGTTTATAAGCGTCCAGAGGAGACTCAGCAGCTAAGAATTACTTAGGTGAAAATTCTACTTGAGGCAGTGTTTTCTTCCATAGTTATATTCTTTTATCTCTTTTTACATAACACAATTTAAATATACTGCCTTTGCCATAATTGTTCAGATTCTTAGTGTTACCAGTGCATATAACTTTAGCATTTTAATATTAGTCACCAATAAGTTTAACATGAATCACTCTTTGAATTAACATGTGCCACTATAAATCTTCTTCATCTAATAACTTTGGTGTAGTTGTCTGATTATGATAGCTGGAGTAAAAAAACAATTGTGCAGGTTTGAATTCCTGTATGGACTGATGGATCAGGTTCAAGTGTCAATTAGTGATGCTCATTCATAAGAGCAGGCACTTTGACCAGCTTTCAATGAAAAGGTGTTGTATCCTGGGTGAAGTACTTTGGAGGCTGAGTCAGGAGGATCACAGGTTTGAGTCCAGCCTCAGCAACTTAGCAAGACCTTCAGCAACTTAGTAAGACCTCACTTCAAATTTTTAAAAAGAAGGTTAGGGATATAGCTCTGAGGTAGAAAGCCTCTGAGTTCAATCCCTGGTATATAAAAAAACCTAGACTTAACAATTATTTCATTATCAATTGTCTTAGTCTGCTCAGGCTACTATAAAAAAAAAACAATTGCCACCGACTGGGTTGCCAAAACACCACATTTATTTCTCACACTCCTAAAGGCTAGGAAGTAAAGATTGAGATGCCAACAGATCCAGATTTGCAGCTGGTTGTCTTCTTGTATTCTCACACGGCACATAGCAGCAGCAGCAGCAGTGAGTTCTCTGGGGTCCATTTTGTAAGGGCACTAGTCTCATTCATGAAGGTTCTGCCCTCATGACCTAATTAATTACTCCCCAAATGCCTCATCTCTTAGTACCATCACATTAGGAGTTAGGATTTCAGCATATGAATTTGGGGGTGGGGGAACAAAAGTGTTCAGTCTATAGAACCAATGTTTTTCAAATATTTAAAAATTTTAGCTGCTAAGAGAGAGCTCATGAACTTTTACTCTTAATATATATTTTTTTACCTTTAACTCCTTTGTGTCCAGTTATTTAAATGTTGGTGAAGAGTGTGGGTGCTATTTTTATGCACCATCAAAAAGTATTGAGAGGTTGGTGTAGTGGCACACCTTTAATCCCAGCACTTGGAAGGCTGAGACAGAAGGATCACAGGTTCAAGGCTAGCCTCAGCAACTTGGCATGATCCTTAGCAACCTAGCAAGACCCTCTTTTAAAATAAAAAGGGTTGGGGATACAGCTTGGAGGTAGACTTCCCCTGGGTTCTATCCCCAGTACCAAACAAACAAACAAACAAACAAAAATCAAAAAATAAAAATTATTCAGGCTTCACAAGTCCATTTTCACATTTTGAGTCAATGTTCAGACACTGAAAGGGTTTGTTTCTAATTTGTTTTCAGGAAATGTCGCCTCCCTGCCTTTTGTTAAAATCTGAACTTTTATCTCCAGCTATGATTTATTTGGAAGCTGATTGTTTGAAAGGGAATCAGGAGAGTGTGCCGGAGATGGCTCGGTGACCACCTAAGATTCATGCTCTGTTACCATGGCATGGAATGGTTGCTAGGAACAGCTGCCCAGCCATGGATTACAGTTTTCAGTGACTCCTCTCCCCACTTCATCTGGGTGACTAGTATTTGTTAGTGGAAGAGGAGAGTTACTACATGGCCAAATAAGGGATAACGCCTTCTCTGTGGTCTCCTTACCCACTGGCCAGCTAAATGGAGAAGAACACTGGGGATCTGGAGAAAAGTGAGGTCACAATACAGAGACCATCACCAGGCAAGAATATCACTATTGATTTTATGGAGCAAGAATTAAACTTCTAGCTGGGTGTGGTGGCACACACCTGTAATCCTGGTGTTTGGGAGGCTGAGACAGGAAGATCGCAGGTTTGAGGCCAGCCTCAGCAATTTAGTGAGACCCTCAGAAATCTAGTGAGATCCTGTTTCAAAATAAAAAATAAAAAGGACCTAGGTTGTAGCTCAGAGATATAATGCCTCTGGATTTAATCCCTAGTAAAAACAAAACAAAACTATTGTGTTAAGCCATTGACATGTGCTAGTTAATGTTATAGCAGTGCATTACCGTAACCAATACAGAGAAGTTTCAGGGAATTTTTCCAACCAATCATAAGTCTCATACACAGAACATGACCTCAGAATACACTTTGCCTTTCCAAACCCTCTGACTTTAAAACATATTTCAGAAAACCATGCAAAAATAATGCCTAGGATTATGGTGGAGGGCATTCCTTCCCAAGCCCTCAGTTTGAGCTGGATCAAGTCCCATCAGGATCGCTTTCCATGAACGGGCACATGCAAAATGATCCAGAACTGGGCCCCAAGGGGGATTGCCTGGGAATTTATGGGTTGGAAAATACAGAGTGATAATAACAGGTGGTTAATAGGATCCTAGGAAATGCAGCCAAAAGGCAGAAAGCTCAGAGTGTAGGTTAAATAGGGGTATCAACTTGGACAAGTAAAACATATCAAACAGAGGAAAGATAAGTAATAGCACAGTTGGAAATGATGTGAATGGCAAGGTGGGGAAGGACTTGTTAGGAGCAAATTTGGCGAAGCTACTATATAAGTAGTTGCGCCTTGTCTATATGACCTAGCACCTTCTGTGTACTTTCTTTTGGACCATCAAAGGCCCTCCCAGTCTACCAGGTTTATAGCTAAGAAGCATTGCATATGCAAGCATTCTGCCTAAAAGTATGCCTTTTACATTCTCTGAATGATAAGAATAGCCCATGGGGGTGGGGTGGGGTATGGATACAAGGTGAGTAGGAAGTAAAAGCTTCTGAGCAGGCTACCTTGGTCACTCTAAAGGGGCTCAGAGCTTGGTGCGATTCCAAGCAGCCCCAATGAGCTAGGAAAGATTTTCCTGGGCAGCTCTCAGGCCTGGTGCCTTTAAAAAAATTTTTTTTTGGTACTTGAGATTGATCCAGGGGCTTTCTACCCCGGAGCTGCACCCCCTATTTTATTTTTATTTTGAAACAAGGTTTGGCTAAATTACTGAGTTTCTTGCTAAATTGCAGAGGCTGACCTTGAACCTGTGATCCTCCTTCTCAGCCTCCCAAGTACTGGGATTACAGGTGTGGACCACCAGGCCCAGCTAAGTCTGGTACCTTTGAAGTATACAGTTCTTGCTTTTGCTCTTTTTCTTACGATGGCCTCCAAAAGATGATCTGCAGATCCTACTCCTCTCCCCTCATTTCCTCCAATTTCGACTTAAATTTCTGGTGTCAGGGTCTTAAGCAAAAAAAAAAAAAAAAAAAAAAAAAAAGAGTGAGACATTTCTTTGTTAACTCAATTTATTCTGATAAGGGAAATGCTGACAGTAATTTAGTAATTTTAGTAATTTGCTTTTAGGCAAATTCCATTGAGGATAGGAGTTCTAATTGCCTAGGGAAAGGAGCTCCTCCATCAACATATAATAGACTCCTTTCTTTTGGTCACTAGTCTGGGATTTATGAACCATGAAAAGAGGCTCTGTAACAAATGGGCCTTAATGAGGGCTCCTTAAAATAAGAACAAGTTGTTGAGGGTACTTATCTGAAAGGGCACTAGTCTTGGTGGCCCTAGCAATTCATGTTTTTTTTAAATATACACCTTATTGATGCATTGAAATTATACATCATAGTGAGATTTATAGTGATACCAACATACATGTGCATATTGCTTGTATTTCCTTCCACATCCCACCCTGAACCTTTCTCCTCCCTCCTTGTACATGTCAGTGAGATTGGTAGTGATATTTTCATATATGGAGATAACATTATTTGACCTGTTTCCCTCCTCAATTCTCATTCTTCTCCTCCCCACTTCCCTCCCCTAAACTCCTTTCAATATTCTGCTGGTATCTCTCCTCATTTATCTCAAAACCCTTTGTTTCCTATTTTCTATCTAGCTTCCACATATGAGAGAACGCATATGACCTTTTAGTATGTTTTTAAATGAAGAATTTTATTTTGACTAGCACATGTAAGAAAGTTGCACTTAGCAGAAGTTGCTCTGGCTGTTTTAACAGGATACAAATTTAATTAGGTACTTACAAACATTATTGGAAGGAGCAAACTCTTGGCTTTGGACTGGCTACCAGCACAACAAAAGAACTGTCACTGGATATGGTGGTGCACGCCTGTAATCCCAGAACTTGGGAGGCTGAGACAGAAGGATCACAGGTTTGAGACCAGCCTCAGCAACTTAGAGAGACCCTCAGCAACTTAGCAAAATCCTACTTTAAAATAAATAATAAAAAGAGCTGGGGTGTGGCTCAGAGGTAGGACAGCCTTGGATTCAATCCCTGGTAGCAAAAAATAAGAAAACCGTCACACCAAGAAGGCTACTACCTCTGCCACTGTCGGGTAGCTGGGAAATCAGGAAATTTCTTTCCTGACAGCTGGGCTCAGGATCAAACCACCTTAGCCCAAATCCTGGGATTAGGAATCTGCCACCCTGACTAGTGGCTTTAGGAACATGCCACCTTAGCTGTGATGCTGAGAAATGGAAGCTGCCATCCTATCTGTTGTTGTAGAACCACCTTGATCCTGCTAGATCACAGCAGCAAAATGGAAGCTTCTCCTATTACCGCCTCTCTTCCCACTTGATGAGGGTAATTTTGAAGGGTAATTCTCACATGAGTGTACCTGATTAGCAGAAGCTAAATTACATCTATTCCCTTGTTTCCAAGGAGTAATAGAGTCTTTAGCTTCCCAGCCTCTGTCATAAAGGAAGGCACACTGCAGGTGGGTTAGGAGAGATGTTTAGCAAGCCAATTACAGAGTTCACCACCAATCATTCTCCATCCAGAAAGAGGCCCTCCGTTCTGACCCTGACACTTTGAGACTGGCCTCTCGTGATATGAAACAGGCCCAATTAGATAAAAGCTTCAATTTCGAAAGCAAAGCAAATAGTAGCAATGTCATGTTGTTGGACTGAGAAACATTATGTTGAACAAAGCTTGCATTGATGTAAGCCATACTGGCAATCAGAAATGTAACAATGTTGGATCTGTAAAACAAATACTACAGTCTGAGAAAGAAACTAAAAATTAAAAAATGAATGTTTGGGGGAAAAGTGCATTACAAAGTTGCAACATCAAGTAGCACTATGTAATTTTTAAAGATACAAACATATCCAGGGCATATTTCAAATATAATTTGGGTATTTGTGGTGGAGAGAAAGGAGTGAGAAAAGGAATTTGGGGTGAAGAAGAAAATAAAATTACAAAAAAGAGAATAGACTGTACCAGTTGATGATAAAATTATGCTATAATCTGTGTGGGATGAATAGCTAGACTCATGATTTTTGTTGCATCTACTTGTTACTAAAATCGAAGCTTTTGCAAGCAAAAGAAACAACAGATTGAAAAGGCAACATGTGGAATGGGAGAAAATATTTGCAAATATAACCTAATGATGGGTTAATATCCAAGATATATGACATCACACAAGTCAATAGCAAAACAAATCAACAAAAAAAAACTAATTAAAAATGAACAAAGGGCTGAGCATGGTGGTGCACACCTGTAAAGCCAGTACTTGGGAGAATGAGACAGGAGGATCATAGGTTTGAGGTTAGCCTTGGCAATTTAGTGAGACCCTCAGCAACTTAGTGAGACCCTGTTTCAAAATAAAAAAATAAAATAGGGCTGGGGGTGTAGCTCAGAGGCAGAAAGCCCCTGAGTTCAATCCCTAGTACCACCCCCCCCAAAAAAAAAACCAGCAAAGGATTTGAATAGACATTTCTCCAAAAAGACATATAAGTAGCTAATACATAAAGGAACAGATGCTCACCCTCACTATTCATCGGGGAAATGCAAATCAAAACCACAATGAGATATCACCTTACTCCATTAGGATAGCTGTTATCAGGGACATGAGGTAAGAACTTCTGGCAAGGAGGTGAGAAAATTGAAACCCTTGTTCTCTATTGGTGAGCATGCCAAATGGTGTAGCCTCTATGGAAAATGAAAGTTTCTCAAAAAATTATAGAACTATTTGTCAGATGTGGTGACACACACCTGTAATTCTGGTACTTGGGAGGCTGAGATAGGAAGATCACAGGTTCTAGACCAACCTCAGCAAAACAAAAAGGGCTGGGGTTGTAGTTTGGAGGTAGAATGACCCCAGGTTCAATCCCCAGTACCAGTAAAATAGAATAAAATAAAATAAGAATAAAAAAGAACTATCAGATGATGCAGGAATCCCACTTCTGTATATTTACCCAAAAGAAGAAAAATATCTCAAAGAGATTGAATAGAGATTGAAATGGATAGAGAAAAATGTGGTAGGGCTGGGGATGTAGCTTAATGGTAGAGCACTTGCCTATTGTACGTGAGGCCCTGGGTTCAATCACAGATACTGCAAAAATAAATAAATAAACAAACAAAATGTTCAGGTTATGGGTGTAGTTCAGTAGGAAAGCTTGGGGAGAGCACTTGCCTAGCATGTGTGAGGCCCTGGGTTCAATTGCTGGTACTGAAAAAATAGAGTGAATTGTTTTGGTTGGGGGTATAGCTTAGTAGTAAAGCACCTGCTTGTCATGCCTGAGGCCCTGGGTTTGGTCCCCAACACCCCAAACAAAACCAAACAAGACATATTAACAGGAGAAAAACATAATGAATGTATACATAAAAAAGAAAATGTAGTGTACACATATATGTGTGTATATGTGATATATGAATATAATTTAGCCTTCAGAAAGAAGGGAATCCTGGTGTGTATGACAATGTTGATGAGCCTTGAGGACATAGTGCTGAGTGAAATAGGCCAGTTACAGAAGGAAAAATATTGCATGATTCCACTTACACATAGAATCTAAAATAGTCCAACTTACAGAGGCAGTTTTAGAGATCTGCTGTATAAAATTGTGCCTGTGATTTGTAATACTGTATTGTATACTTAAAAATTGTTTAGAGGAGCTAGGAATGGTGTTCCATGCCTGTAATCCCAGTACTAGCAATTTAGAGAGGCCCTCAGCAACTTAGTGAGATCCTGTTTCAAAATAAAAAATAAAATGGAACTGGGGATGTGGTTCAGAGATAGAGTTTCTCTGGGTTCCATCTCCAGCAACACACACACACACACACCACTCCACACGCACTTAAGAGGGTATATCTCATATTAAGTGTTGTTACCACAATAAAAAAGGAAAATAACTGGTCGTTGGAGGCATGCACTTCAAAGCTTAGAAAAGGCCACACAGGGCTAAAAATTTAATCAAACGTCCAAATAGAACATCTAGGAACATTCATACCCTCGATTTTGAAACAAAATTCGATGGTATCAAAATAATATCTGAGACTGATAAAAATTGTGCCAATGAAATGCTTATTGAATAGAAAAGAAGCATACAATGCAAAACCATTGAAACATTGTGAATAAACTTTAAAAATTCACAAACTTAAAAAAAATAGCCAGAACAGTAACATAAAATAGTTACTAAAAGAAGAACTGGTAGTTAGAAGATAGAGGCTTCAACCCATTTGCAAACATAGAAAAATTTATGAAAACCTTAAAACCAAAGATTATTTATTTTAAAATGCAACTAAAAGAAAAACAAATTTTTCAAAAGAATCTCAACAAGGAAATAAGTCTTTCCAACCCTGAAACAAATCTATAATCAGCAAGTCATTGAAAATCAAACTCAAACTCAAAGCCACTCAGATTTACTGAAAGGCCACACATTATTGATTAGAAGCATTTCATTTGATACCAATTTCAAATTTCCTGGGTTTGCTTCAATTTCCCAAATGCTACTCCTTAAAATTTCTTTTTTTCCCAAATTTCTCTGTATCTTATTCAAACTAAGGCTCCAATACAATGAAGGGACTGCAGAGCAGGCTGGATGTCGTCCTTTGAGCAGTTAAAACTGAAATAGTCCCCACAAAGATCAGGACTCTCACTTCTACTTTTCATACCATGCGATGACTTTGCAAAGACCAAAGCTCTCATATCTGCTCTTGTCATCATGAAATAGCCTTCACCTATAGCAAGGCCCATGAGAGGACCCACTGGCTCCCAATCAGAGCTAGGGTCCCCCTCCTCTTACTCAGTACCATTATGTCTCCCTGAATTAAATCAGGAACTTCTTCCAGAGCCAGTGGCAAGACTGCGTCGTCCAGAGCCAGTGGCAAGACTGCGTCATGCTGAATTTGTGTGTGTGTGTGTGTGTGTGTGTGTGTGTGTGTGTGTGTGTGTGTGTGTTGGGGGATTTACAGATCTTATTGTCAGTTGTGAATGTCTTCCCTGTACAGGATGGAGTAATTAGGTGGAGTATTTTTTTTTAATTTTTATTATTCAGCACGGATTTTTTATACATTTCTTGAGTACAACAGGGTTACGTATACATTTACGACATATCAATCATTGTCAGAGCACAATTAGCACCACTTCTTCGTTTTCCAGGTATAGCCCACATTCTTAATATAGCCCGGTCAAGCAAACTTTCTAGAGTCATAAAACCATAAACCTTTAGAGTTATATATTTACTTTCTTTTTTTTTTTTTTTTTTTTGCGGTACTGGGGGTTGAACCCAGAGGCATTCTACCTCTGAGCTATACCCCCAGCCCTATTTTTTATTCTTTATTTTGAAACCGGGTCTCATTAAGTTGCAGAGTGCCTCACTAGATAGCTGAGGCTGGCCGCGAACCCGGATCCTCCGGTCTCAGCCTCCCGAATGCTTGGGATTACAAGCGTGCGCCACCACACCCGGCTTATATTTACTTTCTAAGAAGTAGGAGGGTCTTTCATCTACGCATCCTAGGAGCAATCACCAGATTTCAAGACACCAAAGTAGCCATGGAGAACAGATGAGGGCCTTCCTAAGTACAAGGGCTGAAGCAGGTTGAAGAGGACAGGTTCCTCATGTCGTGGGGACAGAATTCAGGACTCCACTATGGTGAGGCGAAGTTTGTCTAGGTTGGAGCTGCCTCATCCCAGGAATAGTTGATATGTGGGTACCAATCTAAGCATGGGTGTCCTCAAAGGGCAGAGACCAAACCAGGTGTGGTGGTACACACCTGTAATTCCAGTACTTGAGAGGCTGAGACAGGAGGACCACAGGTTAGAGGCGGCCTCAATGACTTAGTGAGACCCTCAGCAACCTAGCAAGATACTGTTTCAAAACAAAAATAAAAACTTGGAGGTAGAATACCCCTGGGGTCAATCTTTTGTATCACTATAAAAAAAAAAGGCAGAAGTGAGAGCTATGGTTAGAAATGGGCTGTAGGGATCAAAGAAAGATGTTCTCTGAGATATAGCTAGGATCTGTCCCCAGATAACTATATTTCATAAAATCTCAGGTACCATCAAGTATAAGATGTTCCATTATTTTATGTATCAATACACTAAGAATATAAAAAGCCTGCCAAGTACATTAGCCATAATGTGTTCTTAGCACTTGTAATTTTTATTTTACTTATTGAAAGAGTTCTTTTAGGCTTATATAGATGTGTTATCTTTCCATATATCACTCTTGTGAGTACATAAAAATATAAACAATGTAACTGCCTAAAAAGCCAGGTGCTGTGACACATGCCTATAATCCCAGTACTTGGGAGGTTGAAACAAAAGGATCCCAGGTTTAGGCCCAGCCTCAACAATTTAGCAAGGCCCTCTGCAACTTAGCAAGACCCTGTTCCAAATAAAAAGTAAAAATGGCCAGGAAGTGAAGCTCATAGATAGAACACCCCTGGATTCAGTCCCCAGTAATACACACACACACACACACACACACACACACACACACACACACACAAACTGTCTAAAGACTTCCATTTGCATGTAGCATAGGACTTTTTTTTGTACTACAATTAAACTGAGGGGTGTTCTATTCCTTAGCTACACCTCCAGCCCTTTTTATTTTTTATTTTGAAACAGGGTATTATGAAGTTGTTGAGGCTGGCTTCAATAAATTGGTGAGGCTGCCTTTAAACCTGTGACCTTCCAGTCTCAGCCTCCCAAGTACTGGGATTACAGGTATGTGCCACTTCTCTCAGTTTAGAATGGGACTTTTCTGATTCACTTTTCAGCTTAGAGTTGGAATTTTCCATGCTTTCCCATACAACATGAGCCTCTGTGCCATTAAGATGGTTGACCATGCAGTGTTTCTTAGGAGTGAACCACTATTGTCCTTGAGATTTTCTTCCAAGTTGCTTCTAAACTATGAGTTTCAGCATGAGGCTTTCTTGTTTGGCCTTTGAAAAGTGATCCTGTTGAACACATCTCAATAACAAAACACCAGAGTTTCAGCTCCTAATCGATGTCTTCCTTGCTTTGGACCCCAGAGACCTTTGGTTGTTCCTCTGCATGAAAACAAGGAATTTTGATAATTCCTGTTTCAGGTAATGATTGCTTCATAACCAACTGCAGTTGCATGGCTCACTGTGTCTAGCCGGAGGGCTGCCATTATTCTTCATGCCAAATGCCGCTGAGATTTGACCTTTGTTCCGAGGCTCCTTTGTAACTTAGAAAATAATTTTATTTATTTAGAAATAATTACAAGCCGGGCGTGGTTACACACTTGTAATCCCAGCATGCGGGAGGCTGAGATTGGAGGATCCGGGTTCGCAGCCAACCTCGGCTACCTAGTGAGGCCCTCCGCAACTTAGTGAGACCCTGTTTCAAAATAAAGAATAAAAAAGGGCTAGGGGTATATCTTGGAGGTAGAATGCCCCTGAGTTCAATCCCCAGTACTGCAAAAAAAAAAAAAATTACAGAAAACTAGTACAGAGAAGTCCTATGTACATATTACCCAGTGTCCCCTAAGGGTGACATCTAAGTATCTATATCACATTGTTCCAACCAGGAAACCAGTTGGCATAATACACCGAACTAGACTACAGCTCTCACTTAGAATATCAGGTTTTATTCACATACTCACTTAGTTTATATGTTTCTGGATCATTCCATGACATTTTGTCACAACTACAGATTTGTATAACCACTACTTACAATCATGATCTAGAAGTGCTCTGTCACCACGGGGCTCTCCCTCATGTCACCCTTTATTATTATATTGTCATACTTTTTATTAGGGCAACAACTCTCACCCTCCTCCTCCACTCTTGGATTTTCTGGTTGTATATGTTAAGCATCAACTTTGTTGACTTCCGTTTTTTTATTTTGAAATAGTATCACTAAGTTGCAGAGGACCTCACTAAGTTGCTGAGGATGACTATGAACCTGCGACCCTCCTGTCTCAGCCTCCCAAGCACAGGGATTACAGGCACATACTCCTATGCTGAGCATCATGTTCTATTAACCATGTTCACAGGTTCCTGCACGGTGAGCCCTCTTGGTTCCTCTTGTGTCCTTGCCAGTTATGGAGATTGCAGTGTTCTGGCTTCTGGCAGTTTATTCCTGCTGCCTGGCCTCTATTAAGTCAAGACCTCATGATGTCCATGGACATTAGCAGGGCCAGCTCTGTGACGACTTCTCTTACCCTAATCCTTAGTCTGCATGTGACAGCCACTAAACTGAGTGATGCTAGGTGCCCCCACAGTACTTTCCAGATGGCTTTGGTGAATAGTGAGTTTTCTGGGCCCCCCATGGGAAATCCCCATCCACTGATGGGATTTCTGACCACACATAATGCCATTCTAACATATCCAAACCCCTTAGCCTCTTCCCTTTAGGTGAGCCAGGAGTTTCTACTTCACATAGCACTGCTCTTTGCTCCCTAAGACTTCTAAATACTACCCTAGCTATGAGTTCTTCCCAGCCCTGGGTGCTTGCCAAAGTGTTAAAGCCAGCTCCCAAGAAAATATCCTTGAATCAGTGAACCCTTGCTTATTCCATCTTATGTTCCAGCTCCTTTGATCAAACACCTCAAAATCAAGCCCCAGGGCTACTTACCTGGCTCCAGTTATCATGTGCTGGCAAATTTTGTTTCCCTTCCTTCCTTCCTTCCTTCCTTCCTTCCTTCCTTCCTTCCTTCCTTCCTTCCTTCCCTCCTTTCTTCTTTTATGTGGTACTGGGAATTGAATCCAGGGATGTTCTACCTCTGAGCTATACCTCTATCCATTTTTATTATATTTTGTTTTGAAACAGAGTCTTGCTAGATTGCTGAGAGTCTCACTATGTTACCAAGGCTGTCCTCAAACCTGTAATCTTCCTATCTTAGCCTCTCTAGCACTGGGGTTATAGGCATGGGCCACCACTCCTGACTTGAGCCACCATCCCTGGCTTGTGCTAGTGAATTCTTGAAGCTCCTTCTGTATACAATCTCTTTCCAGTCTTAATGGGCCCAGCATATCTCTAGTGGGATTCTGCTAGAATTTAACCAGGGTTATTATTTTGGCAGCCAGGAGATCAGATCGGAGCAGATTCTGTCGGGAAAAATATTTGCTTTGTGAGGGAGAGGCCTCATTGACATCTTCTAGCTCAAAGGAAGTACTATTTCTCACTCAGAGAGGATAGAATACCTCTGCAGTTTCTGAGAGTTCAGGGAAATCTACAGAATCAGTATCTCAGGAGTATTCATCCAGATTTCTCCATTCTATTTTTTAGGTCCCAGCTAGGATGAGCATTTAACCATCTTTGTGTGTGTGTGTGTGTGTGTGTGTGTGTGTGTGTGTGTGTGTGTGTGGCACTGGGAATTGAACCTCAAAACATTCCACCTCTGAGCTACACCTCTAACCCTATTTTATTTTGAAGCAGGGTCTCGCTAGGTTAATGAGAGTCTCACTATTTGCTGAGGCTGTCCTCGAACCTGCAATCCTCCTGTCTCACTCTCCCAAGTACTGGGGTTACAAGCATGCACCACCACACCCAACTGCTTTTAGTCATGTTGAGAACTCTGGTCTCCAACTATCAAGTTCCATGTTTGTGCCTCTGATGTGGGTATCTTTATAAGCTAAAAAAGGAAATACATTTTTTTGTACTGAAACCCAGGGCATTCTACTTCCAGGCTATACCCCCAGCCATTTTTATATTTTTTGTTTGAAACAGGGTTTAACTAGGTTGCCAAGAGTCTCTGTGTTCCTGAGGCTGATCTCAAACTGCAATCCTCCTGTCTTAGCTTCTCAAGTACTGAAATGTGCCAACATGCATTCCCAGCTCAGAAAGGACATCTTTATAAGACAGGAATAAGATTTTCTGGATCTTACTCTTAGCCATTAAGTGCTTGTTAATATACTGCAATCTCATGATACTTTTATAGGCTTTCATTACAAATTAGTAAAAACAAAGCAACTTCATTGACCTGTCTTTCAATGCTAGCATTATTGTACTTACAAGGTGTGTCCCTCCACCAGACATTTTCTCAGGTCACTATGGGTGAAATCGTCAGCATTTGGGGTATCACCATGTGGAAAGGATGATCTGTTCCCATCTGTAACTTGGGATGGCATCCTCTTTGCCTAACAGGTGGTGAGTGATTCAGTCCTCAAATACCATTACACTATCTGTTTTCTCAGACCCCTCCAACAGTACAATTTATGTCTGTTCAGAACTTTCAAGCAGCAGAAGCCAAGATGAGATTAGATGTGCATGAAATTGATTGAGGGAAATATCTGTGGTTGTTAAAGAGGAAGAAGGCAGGGAGAACCTTCAGAGTACAATCCAGGTCTGATATCTGTGAGAGGGGAGGAGGAAGGAAGCATAATTAGCTAAGAAAGGTCCCAGTCAGCTCAAAAAAAGTTTGAGGTAGGCAGATTGGTTACGGACTTGTAGTGTCTCCCAAGGACAGGCTAACATTAGTATTTGCACAGTGCTCAGCTGGTGGCTTTTGGTAGCCACCAAAGGCACTGAGGCATAGTCTCATGGTAGAATGTGATAGGTTGCAGCTGGGTTTATTAGTCAGCTATGCTTCCTGCAGAAGGAGATCTCAGTGGTATTTTTATATCCTCT
Source organism: Graphiurus murinus (assembly GCA_004027655.1). Lineage (NCBI taxonomy): Eukaryota > Metazoa > Chordata > Mammalia > Rodentia > Gliridae > Graphiurus > Graphiurus murinus. The sequence goes on along the minus strand of PVLC010004650.1, from coordinate 56,590 downwards.
CCAGTGGCATTCCAGATGAAAACCTTGCTGATTTGACCCCTGTGTAAAGGATTGAGGACTTCTGCTCATGTATCTTTGTGTGTGTGTGTGTGTGTGTGTGTGTGTTACTAGGGACTGAATCCAGGGGCATTCTATTTCTGAGCTACACGCCCCAGCCCCATTTTATTTTATTTTTTGAAATGGAGTCTCGTTAAGTTGCTGAGGCTGGCTTCAGACCTGTGATCTTCCTATCTTAGCCTCTCAAGTACTAAGATGTGCCACTACTCCCAGCTTCATATATCTTTAACTATGATGCAGGCACAAATGGGACTGATTGATCCCCTTACCACACCTGTCTACATAGCAGTATAGCCTTCCACATGAATGAAAAGGGATTCCCCATCCTTCTGCTCCTATGCAAGATTGGGAACAGTAATGGCACTTGGCAATATGCCATGACCAATTCTCAATGATTTTATGACCTTCTCTTTGGCCTGGGTAGAATTCTGGCCTGAACCTTGGACCCTATCTTGGGTTAAAAGCAGTGTAACTCCTTGTCAAACTATTTTACCTCTGACTCCCACTCTTTTTTTTTGGCATTGGGGACTGAACTCAGGGGCATTCTACCCAGTCCTTTTTAATTTTTTGTTTGTTTGTTTTTGTGGTGCTTGGATTCAGGGACATTCTACTCTGAGCTATATCCCAAGCCCTATTTTATTTTTTATTTGGAAATAGGGTCTCACTAAGTTACTGAAAGCCTCACTAAGTTGCTGAGGCTGGCTTCAAACCTGTGATCATCCTGTCTCAGTCTCCCAAGTACTGGAATTATAGGAATGCACCACCACATCTGGCTATAATTTAAAAAAATTGAAACAGGGTCTTGCTAGGTTGCTAAGAGTCTCACTAAGTTGCTGAGGCTGGTCTTGAACCTGCCATCCTCCTGTCTCAGCCTTCCAAGTAAGTGCTGGGATTACAAGTGTGTACCACCACGCCTGGCTATGACTCCCACTCTTGGGCCTCCAATGGATTAAAGCCTCCACAAATTGTCAATCAGGCCTTAGTATGCATGTTTTTTTTTTTTTTTTTTTTTTTTTTTTTTTTTTTTTTTTTTTTTTTTTTTTTTTTTTTTTTGCTTCTTGGGGCTCAACAATATAAAGGGAAAGGCTTTTAGCTCAATTTTAGCCCTAAGACATCACAACCTTAGGCAGTTCAACCTTTAGAAATGATCCATTTTAGCCTGGCTCAGTGGAACACTCTGTAATCTTAGTGCTTGGAAGGCTGAGACAGGAGGATTGCAGGTTCAAGGCCAACCTTAGCAAATTAACAAGATCCTGTTAAAAAAGATAAAAAGAGCTGGAGTGTAGCTCAAGGTAGAATGCCCCTGGGTTCAATCTTGAGTACCAAAAACAAGAAGAAAGAAAGAAAGAAAGAAAGAAAGAAAGAAAGAAAGAAAGAAAGAAAGAAAGAAAAAGAGAGGATCCATTCTTTCTGCAATGTCCACAGGAGTGGAAATATGAGATAGGTGTGAATGTCCATCCATTTCTGTTAGGTTTGTTACTCACCAGATCATTTCTAAGTTGAAAGTGCCTGCTTTGCCTTAAAAGCAAAATATTTTAATTGGTGGCTTCCAGTGGTGCATGCATCCTCCTTCATAGTTGAAATGACATCACCTCAATAAGAGTACCTGTGAACCAAGAATAGCCAATCCTGGGAAGTGTTTGGCAGTTTCCCTAAAGTGATGACCCACTCTAGGGATCACTTGAAAGTAATTATTAGGACAGCTGGTTGGGGACCATGGCAGGAAGCATTCTAGTTAAGGATAAAACTAGATTTCCTTTCTCTGCATTATGCAATGTGTGACAGCATAATGGTCTCAGTTTCTCTAAAATGTCTACAGTGTCAGACCCTGTTATCGGTGTATTGCATCCCCAAAAAGAGACATCGAACTCCCTTGTACCTGTGAGTGTGATCTTATTTGAAAATACAAACTCTGCAGTTAAGATGAAGTCATGAGTTTGGTCCCTTAATCCAATATTACTGGTATTATAAGAAGAGAAGAGACACAGAGACAGACACATAGGGAGAATACCATGTGACAATAAAGGCAGATATTAAAAGTCATATATCTACAAACCCAGGAATGCCAAGGACTGCCACCAACATCAGAAGCTAAGAGAAATGCATGGAACAGATTCTCCATGAGAGATTTCAGAGAGATCATGTCCCTATAAACACTTTGATTTTGGATCTCTAACCTCCAAAGTTGTGAGAGAGTATGTTTCTGTTGTTTAAAGCCACCCAATTTATGATAATTTTGTTATGGCAGCCCTAAGAGACAAATAGATTCCTTATATTGACTTTGATTAGTGTAAGAAATGTAAAGGGGAGAATTGGGACCTAATCATCAGAGTGGTGTGTGTGTGTGTGTGTGTGTGTGTGTGTGTGTGTGTGTGTTACTTTAGTGTACTTGGGCCTTCTGCAAGTTGTAATGGCCAGGAACAAAAATGCAGAGAAGGGGATCAAGCTTGGGTTTCTAGTTCTAAGGTCTTTATAGTTAATCTTACTGCATACTTTGGCCAAAGCATCCAATGTTCTCATTTTTTTAATTTAAAACAAATTTTTTGTACTGAGGATTGAACCAAGGAACATTCTACCTCTGAGTTACACCTCCAGCCCCTTTTATTTTTATTTTTAAAACATGGTTTCATTAGGTTGCTGAGGGCCTTGCTAAGTGGCTAAGATTGGCCTCAAACCTGCAATCCTCCTGTCTCAGACTCCCAAGTACTGGAATTACAGGCAGGTGCCACCACTCCTGGCTTCCAAATTATTATTTCTCAACACAATGTTATACTTCAGGTCCCTGGAAATGAAATTACAATATTAGTAGATAATATTTATAAGTGATCTTGCCAGGAATGGCAGCACATACCTTCAATTCCAATATTTAGGAGGCTGAGATAGGAGGATTGCAGAGACAAGGCTAGCCTCAGCAATTTAGGGAGACCCTGTTTCAAAATAAAAAATAAAAAGGGCTAGGGGTGTGTAGCTTAGTGGAAGAGTGCTCTTGGGTTTAATCCCTAATACTGCAACAAAAAAGGGATGTCTTGCTTGTTCTAAGTGTTCTTACCTTGTTACTATTCACGTCAATGCCAAAATGGGATCATTGCCATGTCTGTTTTTATAGAAAAGAACTTGAAGCACATAGCCATTAAATAATCTGCCAAAGGTCTCACAACTAGGAAATGGCAGAAGTAGGGTTTGAACATCGGCAACAAAGGCTCCAGATTCTGTGCACGTAATTGTTATGCCAGACTGTCTCTTTAATGGGACATATGACAGAGGTCACGCCAAATAGAGTCCATCAAGTACCAAACATCTCACTAGTCCAAAGCCTAGTGACTGTGAGAAATAAATCGGATGACTTTGTTACTATGGTGTCTGGATATTTTGGAAGCCCAAAGACCACAATTTCAACCTCCTAGATCTGATTGAACTTTCCTTCCTTGCTTCCTTCCTTTTTCTTTTGTGGTACTGGAGATTGAATCCAGGGGCATTCTACCTCTGAGCTACACAACAACACTTTTTACTTTTAAACATGGTCTTGCTAAGTGGCTGAGGGTCTTGCTACATTACTGAGGCTGGCCTGGAGCCTGCCCTCCTTCTGCCTCAGCCTCCCAAATACTGGGATTGCAGGTGCTCACCACTGTGCCTCAATCTGATTCCATTTTCTAAGATAGTTCATCTAGATTTTGGGATCCCTGTACCTCCACTCCAGCCTTTCCTTCTACAAACGAATCATCAAAGTATAATTTGTTTTCTCCTGAAGTTAGTAGTTGCCTCCTTAGATTATTAGAGAATAATGGTAAATAAGTTAGACATAGACATCAATTGATATTGATATAGCTATTTCCCATGGAAAAGATGGAGACTTCTCCAAGAATTTCTCCATTCAATTAATGGTCATACGCTGCTACTAGTGCCAAGGATTTTATGGATAAATTGAAACTGAAATAATAGAGCACAGTCCTTCATCAAGTTCCATTCGGTTCCGAATCAATTACATGGGACTGTTTGTGGACGAATCTTGGCAGTAGCTCTGCTTCTGAACCAGCAATTTGGGTGCTATTGTTTTTATTTCTTCTGTCACATCAGTGACGATGGGGGTTTGTTTCCATGGGAGTTTAAGGTAGCCACAGTCCTTATACCAACTGGAACTTTTGTATGATTACCTGACCCCTATGATGGATTTTATTCATCCATCTGACTCTTCCATCAAAATTAATTGCATCGTGGCAGCTTTGTCTTTCTCTACATCCTATTATGAAGATTGATGGCTCTCTTAGGTTAAGGGAAAAAGAGAAACCTTTGAAGTTCCTAAGACATGCCCACTTTAAGCTCAATTCAACCTTAATATGAGCATGTTTGGACTCTACCACTGACACCAGGAGCCCCCTCCACAGGTAATCAGGCTTTTAAGGTGCTCCTTTTAAAATTGTAGGTACCTTTGCAAATTTTTCCAACCTCATAAATAATGCCCACAGATGAGGAATTTTGAATAAATTAGGCCTATACCAAGAATTTACTGGAAAGGCCAGGTATCTGTTCCCTTCTGTAATTTTCCTACAGTAACAATATGGCCCTGAGAAATATATTTTTTGTATTGGAGATTGAGCTCAGATCCATTCTATCTCTGAGTTACACCCAATCCCTTTCTGTTTTTATTTTTGAAACATGGTCTTGCTAAGTTGCTGAGGGTCTCGCTAAATTGCTGAGGCGGCTAGCTTCGAACTTGTGATCCTCCTGTCTCAGCCTCCCAAGTACTGGGATTACAGGCATGCACCACCACACCTGGCTATACTCCTGCTTTCTTAGTTTGAAGTTTGTGAGGGTGGAATTGTCAGAAAGCAAGGGGAAGGTGTGAGGGACATAAATAGGCCCCAATGCCACCCCCCTCCCAGGGACCCACCTCCAAGTATGGCTGCCTCCAGAGCATGGTGTCTATCTAATAGATAGGTAGATAGATAGATAGATAGATAGATAGATAGATAGATAGATAGATAGATATAAATATATTAGAGCATATTAGAGGCAGGTTATTAGGGGAACTGGCTCACATGATTATGGAGGCAGAGAAATTCTATGACAGGCCATCTTCAAGTCAGAGACCCCGGGATGTCAGTAGCATGGTGGAGCTCAATGCTAAAGGCCTCAGAACCAGGGAGGCTGATTGTGTAACTGTCACACAGTCTCATGCAGAAAGCTTGAGAATCCAGGGATGATGTCACTGGTAAGTTCTGGAGTCCAAAGGCCAGGAAACTTGAGTTCTGATGTCCAAGGAGAGGAAAAGAAGAGCACATCCCAACTCTTGGAGGTAGACAGACATGTTAACCTTTACTTTTGTTCTCTCTGGGCCCTAAATTGGCCCAAATTGATTGTATGGTACCTGCCACGTTGATAGTGGGTTTTCCCCAGAGCACACAAGTACATGAGTCACTTAGACTTAGACTCAGGTGCTTGTGTGCTCTGGAGACACCCTCACAGACACAGGCAGAAACCATGTTTTACCAGGTTTCTGGGTATTCTTTACTCCAAATTGACACCTAAAAATAACCATCAGAACCATCAAAAACTTGTTCTCTAGATGGTTTCTAGAAAACAATTGACATAGATCAGTTTGTTTTGACTCTCTGGTTCTTTTGGTTGTAATAAATGAAAACTTATATATTCTTCCCATATTTCATGCAATGGGCTACATGTTTATTATCAAGTATATTTTTTCTAGTGGCTGTTGCCATTCTTGGGCTTGGGAAACCCAGAGGTTCCATACTAATAGAATGGAGTGAAGCCGGGCGTGGTGGCACATGCTTGTAATCCCAGCATTTGGGAGGCTGAGACTGGAGGATCCGGGTTCGTGGCCAGCCTCAGCTGCTTAGTGAGGCCCTCTGCAACTTAGTGAGACCCTGTTTCAAAATAAAGAATAAAAAAAAATAGGGCTGGGGCGGTAGCTCAGAGGTAGAATGCCCCCAGGTTCCATCCCCAGTACTGCAAGAAAAAAAAAAGAATGTAGTGCCCTCAAGATGACTAGCAGAAAGGCTTTCCAGTGATTCTTAGGAGGATCTCTCTTGATTTCTTATTGTCTCCTGATCGATTCCATCCCCAAATGCTCTCTCGATGTTCTCTGACTTCTACATTTCCCCATTTTAACAATTCCAGCAAAGAATCCTAACAATTTCCTCTTGTCTCCAATGATCTCACTTCCATTAGCCACTTGGAAAACTTTTCAGTCCTTAGGACATGCCTTCCTAGCCTTGAAAACTTTCTTGGACTTAATTGGATGACCAGGTTTTTCAAAGGCAAATACGTCCATCCTACTTAATGGTGGCTGGCTGGCTAAAAAGAGCAGCAGCCAGGATAAATTTATAACTAGGTAAATGCAATTCTCATTAAAAAATTAAAGTCAGAACATCTTGTGCTTTAGGGTGTCCCTCTGCCCCCTGCGTCCACTACAATTATGCTATATTGCACAAATTACTACAATAAAAAATTAAAAAAAAAATTAAAGTCAGAGGCCCATATGATGGTAGAAAAAGCAGCACCTCAATCTGCTACTGCTCTCAACTCCAAGTCTTGAGAGCAGTAGCAGGTTAAATATCTTGCCTAATGCTATAAACCAGTAACTGTGGTATGTACACGTAAACGGAATTTTACTCAGCCATAAAGAAGAACAAAATTATGTCATTTGAAAAAATGGATAGAACTGGATAATATGCTGAGATTAGCCAATCTCAGAAAGTGAAAAGTTGTAATTTTTTTTGCATATGTGAAAGCTAGAGAGAAATTAGGAAACAGATGGGATCTCAGATAAAGGAGGAGAGACTCCAATGGAGCAATGGAGGGGATTTATGGGAGAGAGGAGTGGGGGAGGAGATGTGATGAAGGAAACAGTTCAAATAATGTGATGTCTATATACTAAATTATCAATACCAATCTCAATGACATGTATAGGGAAGGGGAAGGAGTGGGGTGGGATCCCAAGGGAGCTTACCAAGTGCTGTGTGCATGAATGTTCCTATTACTCTGTATCTCATTATGATGTATACTTACAATGCACCAACAAAAATATATTTAAAAGATATCTTACCTAATCTCACCTGTGTGTGATATCATGACAACAGTTCCCTAGTTCATGCCTTCAGCAAGACCAATCAATGGACAACACAGGGTGGCCTCTTGATGGCTAATGCAAAAATCATCTTTATGGTTTTCTTTCCTTATACATTATCAGTGAGGGTATTATGAAGGACTGTAGGAATTAAAACAATGGAAATATGAAACTTTATGGGATGAGTATGTGATATTTTCAGGTTTATACCCTTGGAAGTTAGTAGTAGCTATAAATACAAATCTTTCTGGTCCTAGTGTTGTGTGAGGAAATATGGAGTGCCCTTTTTGAGTCAATCTTCATATTTTTTTGGTACTGAGGATTGAACCCAAGGGCATTCTACCTCTGAGATACACCCACAGACCTTTTTATATTTTATTTTGAAACAGGGTCTATCTCATTAGGTTGCTGAAGGTCTTGCCAAGTTGCCAAGACTGTCTTTAAGCTTGCAAACATCCTATCTCAGACTCCCCAATACAGATATGCACCACCACACCCAGCTTCAACCTTCAATTCCAACTAAAAATCAGCCTTTCTTGTAAATGACCACAGCTGCTTCTTGGGACCTGCTATCATCAGCCCTCATCAAGATGACCTGGGTAGTCTCCACGTCCTCCATGCCTGTAGGCAAAAAGATCTCTCTAGAGGGCACCTCGCTTATAGATTTTTCCATTGTCTCCCACTGCCTGCAATATAATTGCTAACTTCATTGTTGTGGTATGCAAGGCCTTCTGTGATCTGGATCCAGTTTATGGCTTTGGATTCCTTTTCTATCATTTACATTCCCTTTGGAATATTTCCCTATCTTCAATTTCTTATAATATACTCACCAAGGCTTTTCATGGCCTGGGGATTTGCACTTGGTTTTCCCTCTGCCTGGAACAGGCTTCCCCAAACTCAGTGCTTGTCTGCCTCACAAACTTTTTTTTTTCTGGTCTTATGTCAAATACTAGTTCTGTGGAGCCTTTTTGATAATCCAGTCTGATTTCTTCTATCTTTCTCCTCCTGTTTGGCCATATATTGTATAAGTGACCTCTTACAGAAAAATTGTGTTCAGTAGTTTACTGCCTGATTATTTTTCCCTAGGCCACCATTACAGTGAATCACATCCTCTTTAAACTGGTCACTCGAAAAATAAAGAAGAGCATGAACAAGAATGGATAGAAATGATTCCAATCCCTCTCTATATTCCTGGCTGTTGGTATGAAACCCTCCCTCAATTTTGATCATCCACACCAGAATTGATGACAAAAGGAGACAAAAAGAAGGTAACAGTTGAAATAATGCTATGTATGCATGCTAAACTACCTATGCCAATCTCAAAGACATGTGCGGGGATGGGAAGGGAGGAGGGTGGGGCACAGAGGGAAACATTCCATGAGTTGTGTGCATGTGTATTTCTGTAACTCTGTACCTCAGTATGATGTAGAATTACAGTGCACCGATAAAAATAGAAACAAACAAACAAGAAAAGATGAAAGACAGTGAGCAAGGAGCCAAAGTCTTCAATAATGAAGTGGGCCAGTAGACACAATACCAGTGCACTGAGAGTCCTGATGAAGCTAGGTCCTTTTCCTTTCCAGGCCCTGCACCCCAAGTTCATGATATTTGGCAGGATCCAAAAAGGAGTATGAATTTAAGAAGGGTCTAGTCCCATGCTTTTTATACTCTCCTAGTCATATTTATTGTGTACATAGACATTATTAATTTTCAACTAAGTTATTTTTTGTGGTACTGAGGATTGAACTCAGGGGTATTCTACCTCTGAGTGACACCTCCAGCCCTCTTTTATTCTTAATTTTTAAAGTCTTCCTATGTTGCTGAGAGCTTTGCTAAGTTGCTGAAGCTGGCCTCAAATATATGATCCTCCTGTTTCATCCTCCCAAGGACTGGGATTACAGGTTCTAAGTCACTTTATATGTGAGGCATTTACCAAAACTGCTAATCCCTGTCCAGATGCTCTTTGATTTGCGCTGGGGTTGCATCTTGCTAAACTCATTGTAGATTGAAAATATTGTAAATAAAAATGCATTGAATAGCCGGGCGTGGTGGCGCACGCTTGTAATCCCAGCATTCGGGAGGCTGAGACCGGAGGATCCGGGTTCGAGGCCAGCCTCAGCTACCTAGTGAGGCACTCCGCAGCTTAGTGAGACCCGGTTTCAAAATAAAGAATAAAAAATAGGGCTGGGGGTGTAGCTCGGAGGTAGAATGCCCCTGAGTTCAATCCCCAGTACCGCAAAAAAAAAAAAAAAAAAAATGCATTGAATATACCTACCTCACGTCCTAACTTAGCAAAACAGTACATTGTAGTCGATGTGGTTTCCCCTTGTGATTGTGGAACTTATTGGAAGTATCACATGAGCAAGTATCATGAGCAAGTATCAGACCACCTATTGGTAGTCTGAGAAAGACCACAGTTTAAAATCTGAGGTACAGCCGGGCGTGGTGGTGCACGCTTGTAATCCCAGCATTTAGGAGGCTGAGACCAGAGGATCCAGGTTCGCAGCCAGCCTCAGCTACCTAGTGAGGCATTCCGCAACTTAGTAAGTCCCTGTTTCAAAATAAAGAATAAAAAAAATAGGGTTGGGGATATAGCTCGGAGGTAGAATGCCCCTGAGTTCAATTCCCAGTACTGAAAAAAAATCTGAGGTACATTCTCTATTGAATGTATATTGCTTTCACATCATTTTCAGATTGAAAAATATTAAATTGGCCAGGCGTGGTGGTGCACACTTGTAATTCCAGCATTTGGGAGGCTGAGACCAGAGGATCCAGGTTCACAGCTAGTCTCAGCTACCTAGTGAGACATTCCATAACTTAGTGAGACCCGGTTTCAAAATAAAGAATAAAAAATAGGGCTGGGGGTATAGCTTGGAGGTAGAATGCCCCTGAGTTAAATCCCCAGTACCGAAAAACAAATATTAAATTGAACTATCATAAGTCAGGGACTATCTGTACTAGTACTATTAATATTAATAGGGTTTTCCAAATGCTGGGCTTTGTGTCGTTAGGGAAATATGAGAGGATTGCTAAGTGCTAATTGGGTGAATTATCTTTCAATCTAATTTGTCCTATTAATAGTCAATGATGCACATTTACAAGGGTTCAGGTGGCATTAAGTACCTTGCTGGGCATGATGGAGCACGCCTGTAATCCCAGTATTTGGGAGGCTGAGACAGGAGAATCACAGGTTTGAAGACAGACTCAGAAATTTAGCGAGGCCCTCTGCAACTTAGTGAGAACTAGTTTCAAAATTAAAAAATAGGGCTGCGGAAGTAGCTCAGAGGTAGAACACCCCTGGTTTTAATCCCCAGTGCCCCCCCCACAGACAACATACACACAAAAGAAATAACTTTTATAACGTTTTGGCTTATATTTGATACATAGTTTATATTTACTTCAAATAAATATTTGATTATATCCATTTCAATGAATTATGGGATAAAATGCCCATGAGCACATCTCCTTTAAAAGCAAAGGTGAAAAATCATATGAATAGTTGGGTGTGGTGGTGCACACCTGTGATACTAGTACTTGGGAGGCTGAGACAGGAGGATCACAGGTTCAAGGCCAGCCTCAGCAACTTAGTAAGACCCTGTTTTAAAATTTAAAAAAAAAATAAAAATAGGACTGGAGGTGCAACTCAGAGGTACAACACCCCTGTGCTCAATCCACAACACCAAAGAGAGATCTTTGGGGAAATGATCAAGTCATGAGGGTTCATTAAAGAAATTAAAGAGTAAATGCCTTATAAAAGGGCTGGAGAGAACTAGTTTAGGCCCTTTTTGCTATTCTGCCATCTCCCTGGTGAAGACGCAGCAAGAGGACCCTCACCAGACACCAAACTTGCCAGTGCCTTGATCTTGGTCTTCTCAGTCTCCAGGACTGACTATGAGAAATAATTTTTTGGAGAGGGTTTTGGGGATCAAACCCAGGGTCTTCCATATGCTAAGCGTGTGCTCTACCACTGAGCTATACTCCCAGCTCCTAGAACTGTGAGAAATATATTTTATTTATAAGTTATCCAGTGTCAGACACTCTTTTTTGGTGGTACTAGAAATCAAACTCAGGAGCATTCTACCTCTGAGCTACACCTCAGACCTTTTTTTTTTTTTTTTTTCGGTACCGAGGATTGAACCCAAGGGGCATTCTACCTCAGAGCTACACCCCCAGCCCTATTTTTATTCTTTATTTTTGAAACAGGGTCTCACTAAATTGCGGAGGGCCTCACTAAGTAGCTGAGACCCTTTTTATTTATTTATTTTTTTGTTTTGAAACAGGGTGTCGCTAGGTTGAGTCTTGCTACTTGCTGAGGCTGTCCTCGAACCTGTGATCTTTCTGTCTCAGCCTCCCAAGTACTGGGATCACAGGTGTGTGTTACCACACCCAGCAGCTTTTTTTTTTTTTTTTGGTACTGAACCCAGGTGTATTCTACTTCTTAGCTATACCCCTAGCTCATTTTATTTATTTTTCCAGTGCTTCAGATTGAAACCCAGGGGTGGTCTACCTCTGAGCTACACCCCTAGCCCTGTTTTATTTTTTTTATTTTGAAACAGGGTCTCACAGCCAGGCATTGTGGTGCACACTTGTTATATATATAGTCATATAGTGTCACTAAGTAGCTGAGGGTATGGCTAAGTTGCTGAGGCTGTCCTCGAACCTCTGAGCCTCCTGCCTCAGCTTCCCAAGTACTGAGATTACAGGTACCTGGCTGCCAGGTACTTTTCAAATAACAGCACAAATGGACTAAGATACTCCCATAGACATAGTCCTCGATGGAGACCCTGGCTTCCTATATTCCTCCAATGTTGCCCAGGGGAGCTGCAAAGACCACACTGTCACATAGACCCCTATGGGGTCAGTCTTAGAGCCTCTGGCAATACATTGGGACCTTTGCATTTAGGGGAAAAACACCTGACATTCTAACTGAAAACCAGATGGTAGAAGATTATTGCTGAGAATTCAATTTCCTCCTGCTTGTGTTTGAAATTCCTTTCCAAAGAGATTGTTTTGTTTTGTGTAAGTCTTCAGTTTCCAGCAGTGCTCAGATCTTGTGTAACCATCACCATGAGCAAGATATGACAGTTCTACCACCTCAAAGATCTCCCTTTTGTTACCTTTTTAAAGTCTAATCCCTTCCCCTCTCTCTCATTATTTCTGACCCTTGATGACGATTAATTTGTTCTCCATCTCTTATTTTGTCACTTTAAGAATGTTATGTAGCTGGATGTGGTGGTGCATGCTTGTAATCTCTGTACTTGTGAGGCTGAAACAAGAGGATTGCAGGTTTGAGGCCAGCCTCAGCAAGTAGTGAGTGTCTCAGCAACTTAGTGAGAACCTGTTTCAAAATAAGAAATAAAATAGGGCTGGGGGTTTAGCTTGGAGGTAGACTGCCCCTGAGTTCAATCCCCAGTATCTCCCCCGCCTACAAAAATAAATAAATAAATAAATAAATAAATAAATAAATAAATAAATAAATGCTGGTTATATAAATGGGATCATACAGCTTGTGACCTTTTGAAATTGACTTTTTCCCCACTCAGTATAATGCCTCGAGATCCATCCAAATTATTACATATATAGTTTGTACTTTTATTGGTGAATAAATAGTATTCCATGGTATGAATGTACCACAATTTGTTCAACCATTCACCTATTTTTGTAATACTGGGGATTGAACTCAGGAGCATTCTACCTCTGAGCTACACCCCCAGCCCTATTTTTAATTCTTTGTTTTTGAAACAGAGTCTCATTGAGGTGTGGAGGGCCTCACTAAGTAGCTGAGGCTGGTCATGAACCTTCGATGTTCCTGTCTCAGACTCCCAAGTACTAGATTACAAGCCTGCACCACCTCACCCAGCTCAACCATTCACCTATTAAAGAACATTTTGGTGGTTTCCAGTTTGTAGTATTGGTATGTTAGAGGTTAAGTCTGACTATTTATTTTTGTAAGAGCTCTAGTTTTTGTTTCTCTGTATTCTTTTCCCTGCCTTCCTGTGAGTTACTTGAACTTTTTTTAGAATTGAATTTTTGTTTATTTACCTATAGTGCTTTTGAAGTATAGCACCTTATATAACTTTTTTTGTGTGGTACTGGGGATTGAATCAAGGGCATTCTACTTCTGAACTATGCCCCCAGCCTTTTTTATTTTTTCATTTTGAAACAGGGTCTCATTAGCTTGCTAAGAGTCTCACTATATTGGCGAGGCTGTCCTTGAATCTGCAATCCTCCTTTCTCAGTTTCCCAAGTACTGCAATTACAGATGCACACCACTGTGCCTGGCTTTCTATCATTTTTTATTGGTTACTTTAGGTATCAAATTATATATACATGCCTTATCACATTCTACTAGTGTTGAAATTTTACTAGTCAACTTGGGTAAAGTATACAACTTTACCTCTCTTTACCCTACTTCATTTATATATAATTTTCTTGAGCATTTCCTTTGTATATATTGAGAACCACATCAGATTGTTATAACTCAAGAGAAGGAAAATATCTATTGTATTTACCCTATATTTATACTTTGTTAAGCTTTTTTCCTTCTACTGTTTCAAGATTGTGTGTGTGTGTGTGTGTGTGTGTGTGTGTGTGTGTTATTAAGGATTAGCCCAGAGGCACTCTACCTCTGAGCTACACCCACAGCCCTATTTTATAACAAAGTCTTGCTAAATTGATGATGGTCTCATGAAATTGCTAAGGCTGGACTCAGATCTGTGATTCTCCTCTCTCAGCCTCCCAAGTACTGGGATTACAGGTGTATGCTGCTGCACCTGGCTTCAAGAATCTTTTATAATTCCCTTTCTGTTTAGAGAATTTCTTTTAGCCATTATTTCATGGTAGGTTTGCTGGTGGCAAAATCTCTTAGTTTTCCTTCATCTGAGAATGTCTTGATTTCTTCTTTGTTCATGAAGGATATTTTTGCTGGGAAGAGGTAATCTGGACTGACAGTTCTTTCCTTCAGCACTTCAAAAATATGCCACTTTCTTCTGGTTTTCATGGGTTTTAGTAAGAAATTCTGTGATTCAAAGACATTTTTTCTCTATAGGCAAGATGTTGTTTCTATCTTGCTGACTTCAAGATTTTTATTTGCCCTTTGTTTTCAGAAGTTTGACTATGGTATATCTTGGCATGTATTATGTGTTTGTGTGTGTATCCAATTAAGGGTTTGCTGAACTTATTTTTTTTTTATTTTTTGTGGTGCCGGGGATTGAACTCAGAAACATTCTATTTCTTAGCTACATGCTCATCTTATTTTTATTTCTTATTTGGAAATAGGGTCCTATTAAGTTGCTGAGAGCCTCACTAAGTTACTTAGGCTGTCCACCAACCTGCAATCCTTCTGTCTCAGCCTCCCAAATACTGGATTACAGGCATATACCACCATGCCCTACTTGCTGAAATTCTTGAATCTGTAGTTCCATGTCTTTTGGGAAATTTTCAGCAGTTTAGTACCTTTTCAGTCCCATCCTTTTCTCCTTTCCACTCCTACCTTTGATGATACAGATGTTTGATCTTTCATTATAGTCCAACAAATTCCTTAGGATCTATTAATTTTATTTTGGTCTACTTTCTGTCTGTTGTTTACATTGGGTAATTCCTATTGTTCTATTTTCCAGTCCACTTATTCTTTCATTCTTTTTTCTGTCCCTTCTATTCTGCTATTTAGCCCTTCCATTGAGTTTTTAAGTTGTAGTTATTATATCTTTCAGTTTTCAAAATTACATTTAGTTATTTTTTAGTCTTCTATTTCTTTGCTGAGATTTCATTTGTTTTATTCTTTTTTTTTTTTTTTTTTTTTTTTTTTTTTTTTTTTTTTTTTTTTTTTTTTTTTTTTTTTTTTTTTTTTTTTTTTTTTTTTTTTTTTTTTTTTTTTTTTTTTTTTTTTTTTTTTTTTTTTTTTTTTTTTTTTTTTTTTTTTTTTTTTTTTTTTTTTTTTTTTTTTTTT
>PVLC010004650.1:11150-41401 GCA_004027655.1 Graphiurus murinus | reverse complement strand
CCTCCCAAATGCTGGGATTACAAGAGCGCGCCATCACGCCCGGGCAGTATGTTTTTTTTGTTTGTTTGTTTTTTCTCATTAGAGATTTCCTGGCTCTTAGCTGGGGCATGGTGGCGCATGCTTGTAATCCCAGCATTTGGGAGGCTGAGACTGGAGGATCTGGGTTTGCAGCCAGCCTCAGCTACTTAGAGAGGCAATCCGCAACTTAGTGAGAACCTGTTTCAAAATAAAGAATAAAAAAAATAGGGCTGGGGGTATAGCTCAGAGGTAGAATGCCCCTGAGTTCAATCCCCAGTACCGCAAAACAAAAACAAAAACAAAACAAAATTTCCTGGCTCTTGATATGAATGATTTTAGATTGAAGCCTGGACATTTTGGGAGCTGCATTATAATACTCTAGATCTCTGTTTATCAGGGTCCTTCTGCACTGGGGAAAGAGGAATGTCACTTTGCTATTGCTGGGTGGAGTGCAAGTCTAGGTTACTCACTCAGCCTTCACTGATGTCTGAGAGGGTCTCATCATTACTTCTTGGCAGGGTGGGAGTTCACATTCCCCATTCTACCTCTGCTGATACCACCATGGTGGAGAGGGGCAGGAGTGCCTTGTTATGATTCTTCTGGACCTCCACTGATACCATGGTAGTGATGGTGGTGGGTATGCTTGTCACTGATGAGTGCTTGTGAAATTGATGATTCTCTACTAGGCTTACACTGACACCCCCCTAGTGGGGAGAAGAGGAGGGATCCCCCTTCCTATTTTCAGGTGGCCATGGAGGTCCAGGATTCCCATGCAGTCTCCATTAATGCTGTATCAGAGGGAGTTTATGCCTGTCCAGAGAGAATGAAAGTTATGGCTCCCAACTTGCTCTTCTGTGACATGACCATGAGATGTTGGGTTTTTTGGTATGGCCTGGCAAAGACAGAAGTCTAAGTTTACCACTTGGCTTTTGTTGGCATAGATGGTGATATATATATATATATTGTGTGTATAATATATATATATATAATATATATATAATAATATATAATATATATATATATTGTGTGTGTGTGTGTGTGTGTGTGTGGCATTGGTTAGAGTAGAGTAGTTATCATTTGAAACTTACTTGTCTTGAAAGGTTACCCCTTTCCTGGTCCTTCACCCAGAGAAAATAGGTCTCCTTGCTTGCCTGCCTGCCTTCCTTTCTTTCTCTCTTCCTCTCCTTCTCCCTCTTCCTCCTCCTCCTCCTTCTTTTCCTCCTTCTCCTCTTCCTCCTCCTCTTCTGTCTTTCTTCGGTATTGGGGATTGAACCCAGGGGTATTCTACCACTGAGCTACACCCACATCCCCATTTTAATTTTTATTTTGAAACAGAGTCTCATTAAGTTGCTGAGGCTGGCCTTGAACCTGCGATCCTCCTCTCTCAGCCTCCCAAGTACTAGGATTACAGGCATGTACCACCACACCCAGCTTCTGGCTTTTCTTGAGGTATTTTTCGTGTATACTCATTGATGTTTCTAGGTTACCAGCTTCTCTACAACCCAGTCCAGTATATTCAAGGGGAAAATCCCCTCAGGAAACTCACTGCTGTGTCATTTCTTGGGTTCTGAGGTCTATGGCCAGTCTGCATTATTCTGTCTACTTTTCAGAGTCTTGTGTTTATGTTATAAACAACATCCAAGGTGTTTAACTGTAGGAGGAATAGGGAAAGTACACCTATTTTCTGGAAATGGGAGTCCCATTGTGTGTGTGTGTGTATGTGTGTGTGTGTATGTGTGTGTGTATGTGTATGTGTGTGTGTTTGTGTGTGTGTGTGTGTTACTGGGGACTGAACCCAGGGGCACTCTACCTCATAGCTACACCCCACCCCTTTGTTAATTTTCTGTTTTGAAACATGGTCTTGCTAAGTTGCTGAGTCTTGCCTCAAACCTGTGATCCTCTTATCTTAACCTCTCAAGTACTGGGATTACAGGTTTGTGCTACCATGCCTGGCTTCATTGTTTTGTCCTTTAAAAAATCATTTTATTACAGAAAAATTAAACATACACAAAAGTAGAAAGACTAATAAACCCATTTCACTCAATTACAACAATTTTCAACATTTTGCCAATCTTACTGCATTTATCCTCCTTACCTCAACAGATATTCGCTGGAATCTCTCTAATTCAAAACTTTTTAATTCAAATAATATTATATCATTTCACTCAATGTCAGTATGCACCCTTAACAGAAAAATACTTTCTTACATAACCACAATGCCATTATCACAATTTACTGAAGTAATTCCTTAATGCGATTAAATATCAATTCATATGCAAATTTCCCTGATAGTCTCTGGAAGTGTTTTTAAAGTTGATTTTTTTTCAAAATAGTATCCAAACCAAATGTAATATTGTATTTGATTGTTAAGATTAAGCCTCTTTAAAATCCGTAGATTTCCCTTCCTTTTCCTCGTGTGTGTGTGTGTGTGTGTGTGTGTGTGTGTGTGTGTGTGTGTGTGTGTTTTGCTGGGGATTGAAACCAAGGGCATTCTACTACCAGCCCAATTTTATTTTTATTTTGAAACAGGGGCTCTCTAAATTCATGAGGCTGGTCTTGAACCTGCCATCCTCCTGTGTCAGCCTTCCAAGTACTGGGATTACAAGTGTATGTCCCAGCTTCATTTGAAGGGGATATTTGACAATGTCTAGTGACATTTTAATCCTAATCATTATATAAAAATCTATCTCATTCCACAGTATTCCATTTTACAGTACCACCATAATTTATTCAACTGGTCCCTTAGTGGTAGATGTTTTTCTACCAGACATTTGTTATTAAGCAAAATGCTGCAAAGAATGGCCCTGTGCATTTCTCATTTTGTATGTTAGCTAATGTATCTTTGGGTTCCATTCCTAGAAGTGGGATTACAGAATCAAAGAGTGAATACACAGGCAATTTTGTCAGACATTGCTAAATTTCCCTCTAGTGAGTTTATATAATTTTGTTTGTAGTGCTTTTTGTGGTTTTAAAAGGATTAAGATTTTGAAAAAGAATAAAAAATGTGGTAAGAATTTTTATCAGCCAATTTGGATGCAAGCTAACAAGCTGTGCCCTCTCCCCCCCCCCCCGCCTCAAGCTTGAAAGAGGCATTTAGGACAGATACAAGAAGTCAGATTCCATACTTTGGTAAGTGAAATTGTAGAATGTGCTCTTTATTGTGGTTATCTTTCAGCTCATGCCTGAAGTCAAGCTATATACCTCAGAGCCAACCTCCAACACTAGACACAGATTTTGAGATTCCAGTGTTTTCCTAAAAAGGCAAAGGTAAAGATAAGTGTTTGGCCAGATGTTGGACCAGCATGCAGGAGGCTTATCAAAGACCATGTGATGCAGGTAGGTAAAGAGTCAAAAGTGTAAGTCTGCGGGGCATGGTGGTTCATGCCTGTAATCCCAATACTTGGGAGGCTGAGGTAGGAGGATCACAGGTTTGAGACCAGCCTCAGCAATTTAGTGAGACTCTCAGGAACCTAGTGAGACCCTGTTTCAAAATTAAAAAAAAAATTTAAAAAGGGCTGAGGGTGTAGCTCAAAGGTAGAATGCCCCTGAATTCAATTACTAGTACTACACACACACACAAAGTATAAGTCTAATGGGGTGTGAATGTGAAGGGCTACAGTTAGAACTGCTGAAGACTGATGGAAACTAACAACAGCCCAGCTGGAGGCCGCACGTGAAAACTGGGGAGATGGCTGGTTGGAATATGAGATGGTGCAATCTTCATCTTTGCTGCCATCCTTACAACCACAATTTGCTCTCTATCTTCCAGCCTTTCCTTTCTCTCAGCCACAGAAGCACTTGGGCTATTGGAATCACAAGAATGTCAGGCTACTTGGAGCTAGGGATGCTGGAAGGAAGACTTAGTCTCCTTTTAGTCCATTTTCTAGTCCGTCCCCATCTCTAGGCCCACTGCTTCCTTCTATAGGGTTCCCATCTTTTGAAAACATGTGGAGGATCCTGATGAACCCATTTTTTAGTTCTCTGATTGTTGCTATGGCTTTGGGAGTGCAAGGTGCAAGGCCTAATCTGGCTGTGATGGTAAATAGGGGTGGCTGAATGAACTTGTGGTCATCATGAATGCACCAGAAGGCTGGATATTCCTGAGTTCAGGGCGTTTAGGCATTGTCCAAATGGAATGGGAGGAGCCCAGGTCCCAGAATTAGGGGCCCTGGTGTAGAATGGACTTGTTATTTTCCCTTTCATTAGCACAGAGAAGACTTGCAAAGCACTAGTGAGACATTAAGGTCCTAGAAGTAGTAGGTATGAGACACTTAATTATTTAAATTTAGGTATATTCTGAGTGGGAAGAAATATAGAAGCAGAGAGTAAGCATAAGCAAATTCAAGGTACTTAATCTTTCTCTCTTTATTTTTTGGGGGGGAGGGAGACTGGAGATTGAACCCAGAGGCATTCTTCCTCCAAGCTACACTCCCAGCCCTATTTTATTTTGAAACAGGGTCTTTCCAAGTTGCTGAGGACCTCACTAAGTTGCTGAAGCTGGCCTCAAACTTACAATCCTCCTGTCTCAGCCTCCCAAGTACTGGGATTATAGGTTTGAGTCACCACACCTGGCTGGTACTTTTTAAAAAATTTTGCAGTGCTGAGGACCAAACCCAGGGCTTTATGCATGCTAGGCAAGTTTCTACCACGGAGCTATATTCCCAGCCCTTTTAATGTTTACAAACACATTTCCTCAAGTGAATAGTAACAACAACATTAGTACCTACCTCATCAGTGCATTATGAGGTTTAAATAACTTAGTAAATTACCTAAAGAACAGTGTGTTGCATATCATAAGCAATCAATGTTAGTTACTATTGTTATCAGATTATAATTATCATATGTAAACCATAAATTATATGTGTCATTTCATTGCTTAAAACTCCCAAATGATTCTCAGTGCAAATAGGTTAGTACTCAAATCCTGCACGATGGTCTACAAAGTTCCAGGTGATCTGGCTCCCACCTGTACCTCTGTTTCCGTCCTCATCTTGTACCACTCTCCTCTTTTTTTGTCTGTCCTTATTTTCATTTCTTGAATTCATCAAACTCTTTTTTGTCTCAGGATCTTTATACTTGCTATGTACTTTTATAATCTGGGGGGAAAAAGTCTTGAGTCACTACATCCAACATAGATAATAATCTTAACCATCATAAGGTACAAGCCAGACATGTTGGTGCACACTTGTAATCCCAGTATTTGGGAGGTTGAGATAGAAGAATTGCAGGTTCAAGGCCAGCTTCAGCAACTTAGCAAGACCCCGTTTCCAAATAAAATAAAATAGGGCTAGGGTTGTTGCTTAGAGGTAGAATGCCTCTGGATTTAACCTCCAGTACCAAAAGTAAAAAAAAAATGATCAGGGATAAATGGGAAAATTATTTATATATTAGAATCTGGCATAAAAAGAACTAATAGCTTATTAGTTAGTTACAGACCAAACTCTAGATTTTAACTATTGAATTTGAATCCCATATCTATCATTTACTTGCTGTCTGACCTTGGGTGTCATTCAATCTCTCTGTGCCTTAATTCATCACTTGTAAAATGGGGATGATAAGAACATTTCTTAAAATTATAGCAAGGGTGAATCAAGTTAAATAGAACAGTTCTTGGCATACATAAAGAGCCATTGAAATGTGGCTTATTAGCCAGGCATGGTGGCACACACCTATAATCCAAGTACTTGGGAGGCTGAGACTGGAGGATCTCAGTTTTGAGGCCAGCTTCAGCAAGTAGTGAGACGCTCATCAACCTAGCTAGACCATATTTCAAAATAAAAATAAAATAGGACTTGGGATGTAGCTTGGAGGTAGAATGCCCCTGGGTTCAATCCCTAGTACCACAAAAAAAGATGTTGCTTATTACAATGAATAATAAGAAACCACAAGAAAAATCAGCAAAGGATGTGAATAGGCTATTCACAAAAAAGGTAATACCAAATCCCAATAAATATATGAAAATATGATGGCCTTCAGCCATTATAAAAATCCTCCCTTTGTTAATTTAAAGATATTTAAATATATAAGAAGTTCCAAAGAAGCATTTGGGAATACTGAAATTTTTCCTTTCCTGGAGTTTACACTAATTTGTGTGTATGATATTTAATATGTCCATGTAGTAATTATTTAACATGTATAATTATTTAATACATTATGATTCCTTATGAAGAAATATAGAGATGGGGTGCTATTTTATATAGTGGTCAAGGAAGGATTCTGAGATAAGCTGATATTTAAGCAGAGATCTGAAGGAAGTGAGAGAGAAAGTTATGAGAATTGTGTGTGTGTGTGTGTGTGTGTGTGTGTGTGTGTGTGTGTATGGAGGGTACTGTGGATTGAACACAGAGGCATTCTACCTAGATTTTAACTACTGAATCTCTATTTTATTTGGAAACAAGGTCTTGCTAAGTTGTAGATGCTGTCCTCAAACCTGCAATCCTCTTGTCTCAGCCCAAGTACTAAGATTATAGGTGTGTACCACCATACCCAGCTGATTTTTTATTTTGAAACAGGGTCCTGCTAAGTTCATGAGGCGGTTCTCAACCCTGTGATCCTCCTGTCTTAGCTTCCCAAGTATTGGGATTATAGGCATGTGAGCTACTGCAGAAAGACATGAGAATTTCTAATGAAAGAGTCTTCCAAGCAGAAGAAACAATAAGGGCATAGGCCTGAACAAAGGAGCCGACTTATTTTACTCAAGGACAAACAATAAGGGTAGTCTGTTTAAGGCAAGGCTGAGTTGATAGGAAGCAAGGTCTAAGTGACCAAGGCCAGATTCGGGAGTGCCTGAAAGGCCAGGATAAGTAAGGACTTGAGACTCCACTAGGAATGATATAGAAAGCCTGCTATTGGGAGGAAAACATTAAAGATTAGACAAAGGATGTGGCCATCCCACTAATTTGATACTCATCTACAAGTAAATTATGACCACTGACTGTGTTTACAACCCTAGACTGAGCACCAAATAAATTTATGTAAGCTGGGAAAAGAAAAAAGGAAAGAAAGCCTGCTCTCTCGTAGGAATTGTATTCAGCTACACACATCTAAGATCCAAATAACAAAGATTTAAAAGGATGACATTTTGAGCATTATAATGTTTCTAAGATACTATTGACTGTGAGACAGACCATTATTTGATGTACTACCAAGAAGAGAAAAAAATGCTGCCAAATATAATCATTAACTGTCATTCAAAAATTTCAACCATGTTAAAACAAGAAGAGCTATACCTCTTAGAGTTGATTAAATTCAATATTTATTTATTTTTATTTTATTTTGAGACGGGGTCTCCTTAAGTTTCCCAGGCTGGCCTAGAACCTGTGATCCTCCTGCCTCAGCCTCCCAATCTTGGATTGGGATTACAGACATGAGCTACTCTGTCTGGCCTAGACAATAATCTTAGCCATGGTTTAAGGGATTAGATTTCTTTTGTCTTTCCATTGTGATTGGTTGTAAGATGGCTACTTAGCTATGGCAATTAAATCCTCATTTCTAGGAGGAAGAAAGAGGAAGCAGAGAAATGCTTTTTAGTCTTCCATATTAAGTTATGGATCACTTTTTTAAGCCTCCCCTAAAAATCCCTTTGGAATTTTTATTGGCATTTCATTGGACATGTAGATTAACTTGGAGATAACTTCTGCATTTCATAAAGGGATATATGTATAAAACATGCTTGCATTTACAAAGAAAATGACTCCAAAATCTTAGGGGAATGGAACTTGCATGATTAGAGGGGAAGAGAAGAGCTTTCACTTTTCATTCCATGCCCTCTTCTATACCTTTTGTTAGAAAACCCACAAATATTGCATACATTACTTTTATAACAATAAATACAAACCAGTAACTTTCAAAATGGAGTATGTATTACCCTAGGATAAAGGAATTTGAAGGGAATGACTTTCTGTGTCCTCTAGTTTCATATAGTCTTTTAAAATTGGTCTGCCAGAGAACACACTTGTGGTGCAGGAATCAAGCTGGTTCTCTTTTTCCATCTCCCACTTCACAGGCTACTTTTGCACTTACAAAAGAAAAGCATATCTTTTACCCATCCTCAATCTTACCTGGAGGCTCTGCCCTGCAGAGTAAAATCCTCAGGGTACCAGAGAGACAATTCCAAACACTGTGGTCGATGGTGAACAAACATTGCTCTGATAAATTGCATGGGGATCAAATCTTTTGCACCTCAGATGGTTTCCAATTTTTTCTTCCAATAAAATTGAAGGGAAACCCAGTGGAGACATCAGCTGATAAATCATGAGAAATAATTTTGAAGATAAATCATTGTGTAATTTTCCCCTCTATATCCCCCAAGGAATTCAAAGACCTGAGTGCTATTGCTAAAACAAAATGTCCATTCCCATTTACCTGTTTATATGAAAGGGATTTCTGTATGCTAACATGTAACCAACAAATGCTGAATCCTGTTGTATTCTAGAGATAAGCAGTATTTATCCATGTATACATTCACTAATTTTTTCCAAAAAGATCCATTAAACTATATATCTTTAATAAACTTCTGTTTTATGTTTAATAATTACCTATCAAGATTTGTAAGCTATTTACAATGCTCTGATCCATTATGCTCTAACACTAATTGCCATGGCAACCCAAGCAAGAGCAAAATTTTAAACACGTAGAGCCTTATGATCACAGGAACACTAAAAAAGCATTTAAATAGCAAAATATACACACATGTTTGCCACAGTAATAGGATAATCTATAAAATTGAAGTGCAAAATACATGTTATTAGGACAAAATTCTGATGAAGAATAGAGTAGAATTAATAACTCAGGAAAAAATGGGAAAATGTGCAACCGATAGCTGTCCTAGGCCTCGGTTATGAATTTTTAAAACAGATGATGGTGACTCTCAAATCACTAAGGTATTTAGGTTTCACCAAATTCATGTAAAACAGTGACGTAACAGTTTTATTTTGGGAGGTTAACACTTGTCAGAAATTACATTTTTCCAGCCAATTGACATTTATGGTGCAAAATTTCAGATGTCAATCAAAAATTCATGGAGTACAATGTTTTTCAAAATATTTTTAGAGAGCATTTTGATATAAACCAATAGTTTTATATAAACATACAAAAAATACTAGGAATTGACATTTACTCTTTTGCCACCTTGTGGTCAGAGCTGTGTTTAACACCCAGTGCATAGACAGCCAGGAGGAGCTGTCTCTCCTAAGGTCAGTCCCTTCAACCTGCGTTTGTCAGGTCTTTGTGAAGCAGACATGGTGACATTTGCCCAGGAGTGAATCCAGACTCAAACAAGCACTAAAAATCTCAAGATTATGGTGACACTCTCTCTGTGTGATTGAAATCAAAAGCAACACACTACGGGGAAATGAATGAAAGGAAGTACAACTAAGTTGTGATTTTCCCCCCTGTGGGGACTACTTTAAAAAAAATCAAATGTCAGAATGTTTCTGGTACATATTTTTTTTTTCTTTTTCACTTTTGGTGCTGCTTCTATGATAGTGACCTAGACAGTTAGTGTGTCTTTTGGAGAAGCCAGCCCTGATTCTGGCCCTGGGGTAAGTGTCTTGGGTTCATTGTCATGTCCAAAATACCTAGTACATAACCTGGCTGTGGATTGGTGTCGAATAAACATCTGTGAGTGAAGGATGACAAGCCACTTCCAGAACATGCTGCCCTAAGCAGAGTCCAGGTGGGCCTGTGGGCTTCCACAGGAAGTTGATCAGTAAGGCAACCAAGTTCCCATGGCTAGTCTTGAATGGTAGATGGCCCCAGGCACACAGAAATCTTTAGGTCTCTTTATTGTCTGTTAGTCTGCAAAGATGGGATAAGAGCATCCCCCTTGCCCCTGCCTCCCATGCTTTATGACATCAGTCACTTTTAGCAGCAGTATTCCTTCAGTGCATATGCTAGTTGAGGCTCCTCTGGTCCCATGCCACAACGAGCAGGATTTATTGGAAGGATGCTGGGGTGCTTCAAGGAACTGAAGGCAGAGCTGACTCAGGAAGTGCCGGCACCAGGGCCGCTCTCAGCTGGATGGGAACCAGGCCTCCTAAGTGCTCCTAATTCCTGATGACCATGTCCTGCTCCTAATCCCAGGGCTCCTGCCCATGCTCTCTCCCTGTAGGAAGGACCAGGTGGAGGTGCAGTGATGACCAGGGACAACTCTGCTGGGTTATAACCAGGCAGCATGGCTCCACAAGCCTGCCAGCGTGTACCAGGATTCAGGGACCAGGCTCTTCATAGAACACTTTCACATATTATGAGCTGTATTCCATGGGACTAGCAGCTGCAGCTGTGTCCCCACACCTTTAGCCATGTCCAGCATCTGACCTGCTTGTTCTGGGCTCATTTCTTAGGGCCTCTTAGGCTACTGTCCCATGCCAGCAGCTCCTGGGCACAGGGGTCTCCAGAGGCCCCTTGCTTGTGCCTGACCCCCACCCCTCGCTGGCAGCTCCACAGACTTCCCTTCCAGTCCCACCTGCTGCCCGCCCAGGGACTCCACTAGGGCTCAAGGGCCTTGGGACCATGTCCTATAGCTCAGACTCCTCTCTCCACTGTCGGGGTGGCCTTGAGGTGCCTCCTCCCCACTGGCCTTGGAGAGAAGAGCCGAGTTCTGCCCCTGGGATGCTCTGCATCTACTGGGCCGGAAGGCTAGCTGCCAAACCCTCATCCCACCCACGGCCTTGGGAGCCGGAGGAAGAGGCAAGGAGCCGGCCTGGACTCTGCAGAGCACTGATAAGATGGACACGGGGACTTGACACTTCAGGCTAAGTGGCCTTGGATGCGCTGCCCCTCCGATCTGGGGTCCAGGCCTGGCTCTAAAGGGAGCTGGAGCTTCATCTTTTGAGGGAAGGGCAGGGCCTGGGTGCGAGGGGAGCCTGGGGCAGGCTGGGGGCAGGCTGGGTCCCAGAATGATGGCTGTCACAACTCCAGCCTGTGCTCTCCTAGACCCCCTAGTGAGGGGACATCACATAGCCTCAGAGGTTTCAGGACTTGGCAACCGTGCGTTCCCCGGCCCCCACAACGCTAGGGGAAGCTTGTAGGGACCGAGGGAAGGACGAGGGGAGGGGAGGAGACGACGAAGGGGGTCAGAACCGCGATTGGAGCCGAGAACTGGAAGCGCCTTAAAGAGACTGCGCGGTCCCCGCCCCCCTTCCCGCCAGCCTCAATGAATTAGAGCTGTGTTTCCCAAACTTGCCTGATCATAAGCAGCCTCTCGGGCCCTAGCTAGGGATACAGGTTCCGGAGTGCCTCCTTTTCAGAGGCCGGTTCCGTAGGCCCGCGGGCGGAGCCGGGGAATCTGTAATTTTAACATGCTCTCCACGTGATTCTCGTGAACCAGCAAGTTTGGGAAATATTGAATTAAAGGAAATGGGGCCTGGCTGCAGAAGCGGCCTCCGCTAGGGGGCTTCGGCGGGAGGATTCCCGGGGGCGTCGCCTGCTTCCGCCGCCGCCTCCTTCAGTGAAAGTCCCTTTGGGGTCCAGCCGCCACAGCCGCCGTGCTCCCTCAGGCCGGGCGGGGGACACCCCAGGTCTGCGTGGCCCCCGCGCCGCCACGCCCAGTGGCCGCCTGAGCCCGGCGAGCAGGGGGAGGAGCCGGCGCCAGAGGAGGCGGAGGAGGTAGAGGAGGCGGAGACCGCGGAGACGGCGGAGAAGGCGGAGAGGAAGGTGGAGGCGGAGGCGAAGGTGGAGGGGAAGGTGGACGCGGCGGCGAAGGTGGAGGCAGCAGGGAAGGTGGACGCCACCGAGAAGGTGGAGACGGCGGGGAAGGTGGACGCCGCCGGGAAGGTGGAGACGGTGGAGGGGCCGGGCCGCCGGGCTGAGCTCAAGCTGGAGCCCGAACTCGAGCCGGTACGGGAGGCGGAGCAGGAGCTGAAGGGGGAGCCGAAGCCGGAGCCTGAGGATGGGAATCCAGCGCCGAGCGGCAGCAGCGGCGGCGGCGGCGACGAGGTGCCTCCCCCCACCCTTGCCTGCGACCCGCCGCGGCCCCCCGATCCCTCCCCGCGGCGCAGTCGCGCCCCGCGCCGCCGACCCCGGCCCCGGCCCCAGACCCGGCTCCGTACCCCGCCGCAACCTAGGCCACGGCCCCCACCCCGGCCCCGGCCCCGGCGCGGCCCTGGGGGCGGATGCCTGGATGTGGATTTTGCAGTGGGGCCACCAGGTTGTTCCCACGTGAACAGCTTTAAGGTAGGAGAGAACTGGAGGCAGGAACTGCGGGTCATTTACCAGTGCTTCGTGTGGTGTGGAACCCCAGAGACCAGGAAAAGCAAGGCAAAGTCGTGCATCTGCCATGTGTGCGGCACCCATTTGAACAGACTCCACTCTTGCCTTTCCTGCGTCTTCTTTGGCTGCTTCACGGAGAAACACATCCACGAGCACGCCGAGACGAAACAACACAACTTAGCTGTAGACCTTTACTACGGAGGGATCTACTGCTTTATGTGTAAGGACTATGTGTACGACAAAGACATTGAGCAAATTGCCAAAGAAGAGCAAGGAGAAGCCTTGAAATTACAAGCCTCCACCTCGACAGAGGTTTCCCACCAGCAGTGTTCGGTGCCAGGCCTCGGTGAGAAGTACCCAACCTGGGAGACCACCCGACCGGAATTGGAACTGCTGGGGCACAACCCACGGAGGAGGAGGATCGCCTCCAGCTTTACGATCGGCTTAAGAGGACTGATCAATCTGGGCAACACATGCTTTATGAACTGCATCGTCCAGGCCCTGACCCATACCCCGATCTTGAGAGATTTCTTCCTCTCCGACAGGCACCGATGCGAGATGCCCAGTCCCGAATTGTGTCTGGTCTGTGAGATGTCTTCGCTCTTTCGCGAGTTGTATTCTGGGAACCCATCTCCTCATGTTCCCTACAAGTTGCTGCACTTGGTGTGGATTCACGCTCGTCACTTAGCAGGGTACAGGCAGCAGGATGCCCACGAGTTCCTCATCGCGGCGTTGGATGTCCTGCACCGACACTGCAAAGGTGATGAAGTGGGGAAGGCGACCAATAATCCCAACCACTGTAACTGCATCATAGACCAAATCTTCACGGGTGGCCTGCAGTCCGATGTCACCTGTCAGGCGTGCCACGGCGTCTCCACCACCATCGACCCGTGCTGGGACATTAGTTTGGACTTGCCTGGCTCTTGCACCTCCTTCTGGCCCATGAGCCCAGGGAGGGAGAGCGGTGTGAATGGGGAGAGCCACGTCCCAGGCATCACCACCCTCACGGACTGCTTGCGAAGGTTTACGAGACCAGAGCACTTGGGAAGCAGTGCCAAAATCAAATGTGGTAGTTGCCAGAGCTACCAAGAGTCTACCAAACAGCTCACGATGAATAAATTGCCAGTCGTTGCCTGTTTTCATTTCAAACGGTTTGAACACTCAGCCAAACAGAGGCGCAAGATCACTACATACATCTCCTTCCCTCTGGAGCTCGATATGACACCGTTCATGGCCTCGAGTAAAGAGAGCAGAATGAATGGACAGTTGCAGCTGCCAACCAATAGTGGAAACAACGAGAATAAGTATTCCCTGTTTGCTGTGGTCAATCACCAAGGAACTTTGGAGAGCGGCCACTACACCAGCTTCATTCGGCACCACAAGGACCAGTGGTTCAAGTGTGATGATGCCGTCATCACCAAGGCCAGTATTAAGGATGTACTGGATAGTGAGGGGTATTTACTGTTTTATCACAAACAGGTTCTGGAACCTGAGTCAGAAAAAGTGAAAGAAGTGAACACACAAGCCTACTGAAACGACACACAGACTTACCTGGAACGGAAGACAACGACACCCATGCTACAACTGGCATCGAGATTTAAGGACCTACTTGACCATGGCCCATGAGCCTGACAGAGTAAGAATTGAACAGTACCTAGTGTCCAAAAGGTCCTGATTGGAAGAGAAGTAGAAGGGGAGGGAGAAGAGGCTCTAGTCTAAAACAGTCACTCGAAGGAAAATTAAATGGCAGAAATGCTCTGGGCAGAAGGCAGGAGCAGGGACATAGTGACACTGGTACATAGCCTATATTCCTCCAAAAGGTTGTGTGGGAAGATGTGGGGGGGAGGGGGGTGGTGTGTGGGGGGGTGTGCCCTTGTAACCGTAAAACATCTTTCTCCATGGGTGTTTCAGCTTCAACTGACCAATCACATAACAGTTATACGTTTGGGAGGGGGGAGAAAAGTTTACAAAAATGTAGCCCATTACATACATGGGTGTGAAAGCGGGAAAGTGGAGGAGGTAGGGATATCTCATTGACAAACACCTTTGCCAGTTTCTTTGTATTCGTGATTTTGTGTGCTATTAAATGCAGTATTAAAAAAAAAAAAGAAAAGCCCATGTGGGCTAGTGAAAGGAGAAGAAATAAGGGGGCTTATATAAGGGGAGTAGCAGCTCCAAAAGTAGAGAAGACTGAAGAAATGCTGTAAGATAAGCGATCGACACAGACAGGCCTCAGCTGAGAGTGTAGTGTGTGTTATTAAAAAAAAAAAAAGCTGTATGATATACTTGAGCAAATCAATGAACCTCTTTGCGATTGTTTTCTCATCTGTAAAGTGCAGATAATTCCTACCTTAAAGGGTTGTTGTTAAAGATTCAATGATATAAAATGTGTCAAAGTATAAAGTAAAAGGCTTGGAATCTTGTAGGGACCCAGTAAACGTTTGTTGGATCCGAATCTGAAACTTCTTTCGACTGTGTCCACAGTGCATCAGAGGTAAAGGGTCGGTTGCACCTGAGACCTGTGGACAGGAAGGACCTGTGTCACAGGCAGTCACACACATGTACACACAAACTATCTTAAGATCTCTCTCTCTCTCTCTCCAACACTGTCTGCATGATGCCCCAGGGCACTGGCCTCTGCTATTGTCCCTGTATATAGGGCATCATACGGGGGGGGGGTCACAGCTATCCCCAAAAGGTCAATATTCTGTCCATTTGGAAGACAGTCATGTTGTTTTCATGACTCAGCATCCCAGTGATTGATTCTCATGTCTAGTGTGCTATCAGGCTTGCACACAAAGATATTTGGTGGTCTTTGCCTTCTAAATGCATCTAGGTGTTGCTGCCATGTTTACACACAGGCGTAGACTGTTTTGCAAAGCTCACCTATCTGTCAGCTCAGGGATGGTGATAGAGTAGCTTGTTTGCCCCTTTCCTGATCTTAACAGAGGCTAGAGCAGCCTGCAGAGAGCTAAGCCGAAACAGATGGAATAGGCCCAGGATGGGGTAAGTGCAGTGAGTCCTTCTTTCTCAGCCTCAGGTGCAAAAGTAATCATTACCTAGAAAATCCCGGGAGGGAATGGAATCTATCTCTGATCCGCTGGGCTTAGATACTTTCTCTGGTAAAAAGCTGGACTTCTCACAGCTTTGCAAGTCTACTTTGTGCTCAACTTGTTTGGAAATAGATTCCTTTATGTGGTTGTAAGTGCACCCCCAATTCATGGGGCTTTTGTAGGGCAGAGGTTGTTTCTCCTCTTGTACCACGGACTGCACCTCATCCCCTGGTACATAGTAAATAGGTATTCAAATCATTTACTGAGTGGATGGATGAATGAACCCATATGCCTTCCTTTCATAGCCAAAATATCTTCAACATTCAGGGCCCATAATCCTCAGGAGAAAATGCAAAAAGTTGTCAATTTTGGTGTCTTGTAGGATGGGAGCGATCAAGATAGGAGAAGTGGCTTTAGGTGTCACTTGGTAACTGCATGCAGGGTATCTGACTGCTTGCACAGAAACTGTCCTTTAAAAATTTCAAACATTTGAAATGGGTGTGGTGACACATGTCTATAATCCCAGTACTTGGGAGGCTGAGGCAAGAGGATTGCAGGTTCAAGGCCAGTTTCAGCAACATAATGAGAACCTTAGCAATGTAGCGAGACCCTGTTTCAAAAATTAAAAAGGGCCAGGGATGTAACTCAGAGGTAGAATGCCCCTGGTTCAATCTCCAGTACCAAGAAAAATTAACATTTTTAATGTGGAAATAAATTCAAATGTACAGAAAAACTGAAAATAGTATAAACATCCATATACCTTTTCCCTAGATTTACCTATTGTTAGCATTTCCCCATCTGCTTTATCATTTGTACATGTGCAGTCTTTCATAAATGTGTGTGTTTGAACAGTATGAGGATAAATTACATACATCATGGCCCTTCATGCTGAAATACATCAATAGGCATTTCCTGAGAATAGGTATATTCCCTACATCACAGCATTGTTTCAGAAAAATTAGCATTGATATAATGCTTTTATAAAATCTATCCATACTCCAATTTTGTATGTTGACCTAGAAATTTCCTTTATAGCATGTCCCCTGTTTATTATATATAGGATCTGGTCTAGGGTGAGGTACTGCATTTAGTCTTCATGTCCCTTTAGCCTCTTTTAACCAGGAATACTTCCACAACCTTTGTTTTGTAAGCACTCACATTTTTAATAGAATGTTCCTTATTTGGGGGTTCATCCGATATAGACGCTGTCTTTTATAATCTCCTGCACACAGGAATAGTTTTAAGAGGCACTTGCTGACAAATGAATGACAGGAGGCTGCTGAAGCTGACCTCTGGGTTCCAGCTGGTGGAAGGTACAGACCACCAGAGGGAGCAGCTGTACTTGGCACTTCCTCACTGAACCTCGCACCTCTATCTGGAAAACAACATCGTCTCTCAGAAACAGGGGAGTCATTCAAACCCAGTCCTATGCCCCTACCAGTCACCACTCCCCAGGTTGAGCCCTGCACTGCAAAAGCAGGCCTGGGCCTGCTTCCAGATCATGCCATCATGAGACACAGAACATCATGTATTCAGCAGGTATGTGTTAACCTTGCAAACCAAGATTCAGGCATATTTGAACATGTCTGGTACATGGTGGGTGTCTCCATGATTTGGGATTTTGGGAGGATTTGCACCTTCAATATCCCCATGGTGGGCACAGCATCTGTCATGGTATGGGTGGGAGAGGGAAGGGGTAACTACTTCTTAAGCAGATTCATGGGCAGAGTACACAAAGATGGGGCCCAGATTAAGTAAAGAAGAAAGAATATGAAATGGTGAATATAGATTTGTTTGTGACCTACTAGGGACTTTCAGACACAATTGGGTTATTTTACACACAGGCTAGAGTTCCTGTTTGAGCAGATAGGCTGAAAAGCTAGTGAAATACATAGGCTTGTTTTTTGGTACTGGGGTATTGAACCCTGGGGTGATTAACCTGTGAGCTACACCCCAGTCCTTATTTTTTTTTAAATTTTGAAAAAAGGTCTCAGCAGAGGCTGGGATTACAGGCATGCATCACTGCACCCAGCTTAAACTAATTATTTAATTCCATCTTTATCTACAAACTGGTAAAGGCAGAGAGACTCAGTTTATATGTAGATGGATGCTCACAACTGAGGGCCTTAACCATCCACAGAGCTCAGAATGAGCCAAACAATGGGGTACTGTCATGTCACCTATTACACATCCTTCCTATGGTTTCTTGGCCTAACCTGATTCAAAATCTAATACCCGCTGGGTGTGATGGTGCATGCCTATAATCCCAGTACTTGGGAGGCTTACAGGTTTGAGGTCAGCCTCAGCAACTTAGACCCTGTTTCAAAAAAAAAATAGTGCTGTGGGTGTAGCCCAGTAGTAGAATGCCCCAGGTTCAATTCCCAGTAGCATGGATGTGTGTGTGCACATATACATACACACACATAAATGCAATCCAGTACCCTACCACCGCCCATTTCTTAGAATAGCCAGATGCTGAAACTGACTCTGGCCTACAGGTCACATAGGTAATTGTCTTTCCTCTTCACTATCTACAGGGAATCTTGGTCAGGGGTGCCCATCAACCAAAAGGTCTTTTTCAATCAGAAAACAGAGTAGCCTCCATACAACTCATATTGTTATAATATATTATGCCAGCAACCTGTGTTGGTTCCAAATACATAGTTCACACCCAGAAGTGAAGGTCCAGGTCCTCTGAGAGTATTTAGCCCAGCACTCAACAGCAGTGTATTATTACACAGTCATCTTCCTGGCAGGTGATCCAGTGCCTTTTTTTTTTTTTTGGTAGAACTAGGGATTGCATCAAGGGAGTTTCTACCTCTGAGCCATACCCCCAGCCTTTCCTATATTTTTATTTTGAAACAGGGATTCACTAAGTTGCTAAGGTTGGCCTTGAACCTGTGATCTTTCTATCTCAGCTTCTCAGGTGCTAGGATTACAGGGGAGCGCTACTGCACCTAATTGTTAAACTTCTGTATTGATGGGTATTAAATACACTGAAAGTGAAGAGTCATATGTTTTCTCTCATATTCGGAAGCTAAGAAGCAATTAGGATACAAGAGAGACTTTAGATAATGGAAGAGAAACCCCATTGGAGCCAGGGAGATAGTCCATGGAAGGGTTAGGGGAGGGGGAGGGAGAATTAATGAAGGAAGCACTTCCATGGACAATATGTACATATGTGAGAATACCGATGCCAATATCAGTACCCTGTATGGGGAAGGGGGGAGTGGGAAGGGAGCTAGGGGAAAGCCCACCAAGTGCTGTGTGCATGGATGTCACCATCACTGTGAGCATTATGATGTGAGGCTACAGTGCAACAATAAAAGTATATTTAAAAATAAAGAGCAAAAATGCACATATCATATATAATTTGATGAGTTTCTACAAAATGAATATATCCCAGCTTTCAGATCAAGAAACATTACAGGTAGCTCCAAGAAACTTATCCTAACTTTTTGCACTGTAGGTTAGTATTGCCTATCTTTATATCTCCTATAAATTGGTCAGTGGGTACTCCTTTTTAAAATTTCTTGGTACTGGGTGTTGAACCCAGGGTGCTTCACCACTGAGCTACACTCTCAGCACTTTTTAATTTGTGTATATGTGTGGTACTGGAGATTAAACCCAGATACATCCTACCTCTGAGGCATAACCCTGAGCCTTATTTTATTTTATTTTGAAACAGGGTTACTCACTAAATTGCTAAGGGCTTCAGTAAGTTGCTGAGGCTATCCTTGAACCTGTGATCCTCCTATCTTAGTTTCCTAAGTACTGGGGTTACAGGCATGCACCACCACTCCTGGCTTTATTAGTTTTTTTTATTTTGAGACAGGATCTCACTAAGATGTCAAGGCTGGCCTTGGACTTGCAATCCTCGTGTCTCAGCCTCCTGAGTAGGTCAGTGTATTCTCTATGTCTGGCTTCTTTTGTGCAATATAATTTGATGAATCTTTCCATCTAATGAACTGAGAATAGGAATCCCTGCTCTTCCCAGAGGTTTCTGACATAGCGAACCATTTCAGAGGAATCCAAACTACTGTAAATTTGGACCTTGACAGTGTTTATAATCTCACTCAGGTAGGAGAAAATGGTGGATGGAAAACAGTCTTCCAGAGAAAGTTGGGTCAATTGAAATTCCCCAAAATATTAATGTTGGTCAACACTTTAGCCTTTTCCTGATAACTCCTGAGTGGGATATTATTCTATTCCAATAAGTTCTCCAATGAACAATCATCAGTGGCTTGGGAGGCTTGTTAACACACTGGTTGCTGGGCCCCTCCCCCAGGTTTTCTGATTCTGTAGATCTGGGGTAGGGGCTTGAGAATTTGCATTTCTAACACATTCCCAAGTGACCTCCATGATTTCTGTTTTGGGACCACACTTTGAGAACTACTTGTCTCATCTCTTTGTTTTCACATCGTGGTACTTGAAGCCTAAGGAGTCTATGAAGATGCCCCCAGGAGTACCTTGGAGAGCACCTTGGGGTGCAAGGGGGAGGGTAAATTGTTGAGGATCAGAACTCACAACCTCACTTCATCTGTGGCAGCTCTCATTTTATATTTGGGGCTCCCAGTAACAGTTTGATCCTAAAATGTTTAAAAGTCAAAATTCACTATGCTAAGAAATTTTAGACCCCATGGGAATGATGTTCTTAAACTGCATGGGTGGTCTATCTGGAACATAATCCAGCTACGGGGACCTGGTCACATATGTGCCTATAGTCTAGGTGTTCCTGGCAGGGGGATTTCAATTTTTTGGAACATAAAGAAGTGGGTATTTATGAGGATGGAAGTGATGAAGAATGATTATAAAGGTGCAAAATCGTGTGTGTAAAATATGGTTTCTTCTGGCACACTAAGATGATATGAATAGCGCCTCCCCCTCTACAAACACATATTAACATGAGATGAACTATAACGAAATTTTAAATTTATATATATAAACATTTAAAATTATATTTATATTTATATGCGTGTGTGTGCACACACACTCACACACACACATACACACCTGTAACCCCAGTACTTGGGGGGCTGAGACAGGAGGATCAGAGGTTCACAGCCAGCCTCAGCAACTTAGAGGGACCCTGTTTCAAAATAAAAAATAAAATAGGGCTGAGGGTTTAGCTCAGAGGTAGAATGCCCTGGGGTTCAACCTCCAGTAGTCCCCCCAAATATAAATATATATATATATATGTATATATATATATATATATATATATATATATATATATATATATATGCTGAGCTTCATAAAACAAAAAGGAATATGTCTAGAGAAACAACAACAACAAAAAAAGCCAGAAAAGTGATACTGTGATGACCCATTATGGTACTGGTTCCAGATATCAAGCCCCAGATCTGGGAGTCTAAGACCCATGCAGGTACTGGCAACACAGCCTTAGGTTCACCACAGGTAGAGAAGTTGTAACTGAAGCTTCAGGGTGAGGCCTTCAGTAGCTTTGCTCCTGCGTTAAAAGGGATTTGGAAAATAAATAGTAATAGGGCTCATGCTCTCTCTGGAGTCACCAGGAGAAATAAAAACCCCAGGCCCATGTCATATATGGGTGTGGGAGTCTAACTTCTTTACTTCTAAATCAAGTAAAAATTGGAGTAGAGTCATTGAAAAACCTCCAGAACCTCAGCAGAAGTAAATACAAAGCCAGACATGGTGGTGCACGCCTGGAATTCCAGTACTTGGGAGGCTAAGACAGGATGATCGCAGGTTTGAGGACAGACTTAGCAACTTAGCGAGTTCCTCAGCAACTTAGTAAGATCCCATTTCAAAATAAAATATAAAACATAAAACAGGGCTGGGGATATAACTTGGAAGTAGAATGCCCCTGGGTTCAATCCCCAGTACCGAAAGAAAAAAAAAAAGGCAAATTCAATACATTTTTACAATCCAGGGCATGTAAAAGAAAGAAATGATCTGATGAGGATGTGCTCAGGAACAAACATCAATAAAAATACAGTCCTTGCAGAGAAATGATGTGCCCTGAAGGAGAGTCACTAGGCTGCCACAAGGAAGAGCATTTGTACCCCCAAGAAATCTGGTGAGAATAATTACAACTCTTTTTGAGGGAGAAAAAACAACATTGAGAAATAATTATCTCTCACTAAAATAACTATTGAAAGATATACTTCAGGAAGAAGGAAATGAAAAGCAAAGGGAAGAAGTTCACGGGAGGTAAGGAACAGTGAACAAAAACTGTTAAAGTGGGGAAATCTAAGAATTAAATACATAAAACAACAAGGGATCATAGAGTACACTTGTTGTCCAAGCTGTTTAGGAGGCTGAGATGGGAGGATTGCTTGAGCTGAAGACTTTGAGGCCAGCTTGAGCATTATACCCTGTCTCAAAAACAAAAACAAAACAATGATAATGTTGAATAATAAAGGAGCATTATAAACAGGCTGGCACTAAAACATTGGAGCACAACATGTCAGACACAGGGGATTATTAATATTTAAAGAATTCTAAGGCTTGTATTGTTTGGGACAATGATAGTGATATTGCTTGAATTTAGATATTGTTAAGTATGAATGTTTAAACATTTAAAAGTATGGATTTCTAGTTTCCAACAGTGAGAGACTTTTTTCCCTTGTGGTGCAGGGGATTGAACACAGGAGCATTTTTACCTCTGAGTTACACCCCCAGCCCTACTTTATTTTAAAGTTTGAAACAGGATCTCACTAAATTGCTGAGGGTCTTTCTAAGTTGCTGAGGCTGTCCTCCAAGCTACAATCCTTCTGTCTCAACCTCCCAAGTACTGGGATTACAGGCATGTGCCACCAATACCCAGCTCAGACTTGGTTATTTAACTTTTCTAAAAATGCTGGATAAAATATTTCAAAACCACTTCAAACCAAGTGTGTTGGCACACACTGGTAATCCTGGTACCTGGAAGACTGAGGCAGGATGATCACAGGTTTGAGACCAGACTCAGCAATTTAGCGAGACCCTATTTCAAAAAAAGGAGGGGGGGCTGGGGTTATATCCCAGTAGTAAAGCACTTCTGGGTTCAATCATCAGTAACACACACACACACACACACACACACACACACACACACACACACAAAATTCCAAATGATAAGCATATGATTTCTTACATCATCTGGAAGAAAGGTTAAAAGATTATTTTATTTTTTCAAATTTTATACTTTTGTAAGTTAATTGTGCATGCTGTGCATGGTGGAGCATGCCTGTAATCCCAGTACTTGGGAGGAGACTAAAACAGGAGGATTGCAGGTTTACAGTCAGCCTCAGCGAGTAGTGAGACTCTCAGTAATCTAGTGAGACCCTGTTTCAAAACAAAAAATAAAATTGGACTGGGGGTGTAGCTCAGAAGTAGAATGCCCCTAAGCTCAATCCCCCAGTACCACACACACACAAACAAAAGACATTTCTTTATTTATTTATTTATTTATTGTGGTGCTGATGATTGAACCCAGGGACTTCCTACCTCTGAACTACACCCCCAGCCTTTTTTTAATTTTTAATTTGGAAACAGGATCTTGCTAAGTTGCAAAGACTGGCCTTGAACCTGCCATCCTCCTGTCTCAGCCTTCCAAGTACTGAGATTACAGATGTGTACCACCATGCCCAGCAAAAGAGACAGATTTAAAACATAAAGTCACAGGTTAGAAGTATTATGGGCTAAAAAAAGTATCAAGAAAGTCCTAACTGAAGGAAAGTTACTTTGCTTATACCATGCAAAATATAAGACCAAAATCATTAAAAGGAACAATTCAGTAGGAAGATATTAAAAATTCTAAATATATACATACTTACATGTTTAATATTTTAGTTTCAAAATATGTATGGAAAATTGGCAGAATTATAAAGAGGAGGAACTGACAAATCTATAATACTGTGCAAGATTTTGACATACTTATAGTCAAATTTTTCAGACACAAAAGTCAAAATAAGGCCAGGTGCAGTATCATATGTCTGTAATCCCATTACTTGGGGGGCTGAGATAGGAGGATCATAGGTTCAAGGCCAGCCTTGGCAACTTAATGAGACCCTATTTCAAAATAAAAAATAAGGTTGGGTGTGTTGGCACATGCCTGAAATCCCAGTACTCTGGAGGCTGAGACAGAAATATAGCAGGTTTGAGACCAGCCTCAGCAACTTAGAGAGACTCTCAGTAACCTAGTCAGACCATGTTTTGAAACAAAAAATAAAAAGGGCTGGGGATGTAGCTTGGAGATAGAATGCCCCTGACTTCAGTGCCCAGTACCATAATATAAATAAATAAGCCAGGCATGGTGGCACACACCTGTAATCCCAGTACTTAGGAGGCTGAGACAGGAGGATTGCAGATTTGAGAACAGCCAACTTAGTGAGGCTCTCAGCAACCTAGTGAGACCCTATTTCAAGACAAAAAT
Source organism: Graphiurus murinus (assembly GCA_004027655.1). Taxonomy (NCBI): domain Eukaryota; kingdom Metazoa; phylum Chordata; class Mammalia; order Rodentia; family Gliridae; genus Graphiurus; species Graphiurus murinus. The sequence goes on along the minus strand of PVLC010004650.1, from coordinate 17,722 downwards.
TAAGAAGGACTGGGGGTATAGCTCAGAGGTAGAAAGCCCCTGAGTTCAATCCCCGAAACCAAAGAATGAATGAATGAATGAATACATAAAATAGGGCTGGGGTTGTAGCTCAGAGGTTGACTCCCCCCCTGAGTTTGATCCCCAGTACCCCCCCCCAGGAAGCTTGTACGATAGAATGAAAGCAGAATGTAAAGGGAGTGGTGTGGACTTCAATGCTTTGGATTAGAAAAGGGTAAAATTCAATGATTTAATCATCTAGTTAAAGAAGTTAGATAATCAACAACAAACGGAGCCTTGTGAAAGCAGAAGGAAAAGCAGAATCTATGTGAGGTCATGAATTGATGGAACAGGAAAGAAGTACACAATAGAGAAGATCAATAACACCAAAATTTGGTTCTTTGAAAAGACAAAGTTCTGACAAGACTGGACAAGAAAACAAAAGAGAAGACACAGGTGAATAATATGAAGAATGAATAGCGGGATCAGGTGTGGTGTCATACACCTGTAATCCTAGTACTTGGGAGGTTGAGACAGGAGGACCTAGGTTCGTGAACAGCTTCAGCAATGTAGCAAGATCCTGTTTCAAAATAAAAAATAAAATTGGGCTGGGGGTGTAGCTCAGAGGTAAATACACCTGGGTTCAGTCCCCAACAAAACACACACACACACAAACACACACACACACACACATACACATACACAACACACACACACTTAATAGAGGTACAAAACCACTGATACAACTGAGATTTAAAATAATTCAAGAATACTCCAGCCAGCTTTCTAAAAATAAAATCATAGATAAAATGAATAATTTTCTAGAAAATGTAAATTTACAAAACTTGAGAAGAAATAAACATAAATATTATATATACATTTTGAACCAGTAGTTTAAAATATATACTTACCTAGAAATAAAATATCAGGGTTTCTAAGGTGATATCTACCAAAGCTACCTGATACAAACTATACCAGAAAATATAAAAGGAGAAAATGTGCATAATTTTATGCAACTAAAATACAATCATCATATCAAAACTGGGTAAAAACAATACAAGATAAGTTTTTAAAATCAATTTTAGAAACCTAGACACAAAAATCCTAAAAATACTAACAAACTGAATTAGCAATATATATATGTAAACTATATCATGATCAAATTTTATTTATCTCCTGAATTTAAGGATGGCTTAATATTTGGAAACCTATTGAGACTTTTGGTTAAAGATGATTCTTCCTCTACCTCCAAACCTCACTAATTTGATAGTAAAGGGATTTTTAAAAGGGAACAAATCCACAGAGAGACAAGGAGAATAAGTAAGTAGACAATAGCAATAGAATTAGGGGATCTAAGGGCTAGGGATGTAGCTCAGTGGTAGAGTGTTTGCCTAACATGCCCAAAAGGCCCTTTGTTTGATCCCTGGTACCACACACACATGCAAACCTATGTCGTCTAGAAAGCAGCTCTGGTTTCTGCTCTGACACCAAAAATCTAAGAAGTCATTACTTGAGTCATTCAAACAACAACAACAACAAAACTAGATGAACTGAATCCAGATAGCCTGCCTGCCTGCCTGCCCGCCTTCCTTCCTTCCTTTTTTTTTTGTACTGGAAATTGAACCCAGGGGCAGTTGACCTCTGAGCTACACCTCCAGCCCATTTATTTATTTATTTATTTATTTATTTATTTATTTATTTATTTATTTATTTATTTATTTATTCGTTTGTTTGTTTGTTTGTTTGTTTATTTATTTATTATTTTGAAATAAGGTATTGCTAAGTTGCAGAGGGTCTCATTAAGTTGTTGAGGCTGACCTAAAATCCACTATCCTCTTGTTTCAATCTCCCAAGAACTGGGATTACAGGCATGTGCCACCATGCCCCTCTTATTTTTTATTTTAAAATCGGATCTCACCAGGTTACTGAGGCTGGCCTTGAACCTGCAATCCTCCTGTTTTAGCCTACCAAGGACTGGGATTATAGACATGTGCCATAAGATAATTGAAATCACAGGGCAGAATTCCACCCTGAAATGTGGAGAGGCAGCCAGATCCAAGGAAATTCAGCATCTGATATGTGCTTATCTGAAATAGAAACTGGTGGAAGCCTTAAGTGGTAGGACCACGCTCCTGACTAGTAATTTTGACAAATTGATGGAAACATAGTGTGAACTAGCATGAATCTGAGAACTCCTGGTAGCTATCATCATAGGCACCCCACAGTTTTTGTTTGTTTGTTTGTTTGTGATACTGGGGATTGAACCTAGGAGCATTCTACCTCCGAGCTCCATCCCCCAGCCCTATTTTTTTAAAATTTTGAAACAGGGTCTTGCTAAGCTGTGGAGGGCCTCACTAAGTTGTTGAGGCTGGCCACGAACCTGCAATCCTTCAATCTCCCAAGTACTAGGATTTCAAGGGTGTGCCACCACACCTGCCTCACCCCACACTTTTGAAGGAGTTCCCTCCATTAACCTCACCAAATTCTGAGAAAAATCTCCTTGTGGACCTCTCAGGGGCAAGGGGAAGAGTAGCTTTTTTGGTACATTGTAATTATACATCATAGGGAGGTTTAGAGTGATACAGACATACATGCACAGAGCACTTGGCGTAATTCCCTCTGCATCCCACCCCACTTCCCCTCCCTCCCCATACATGTTAGATTGGTAGTGATACCTTTATACAGGGACATAAGCTTATTTGAACTATTTCCTTCAGCAGTCCTCCTTTTTCCCCTCCCCACCTCCTTCCCCAATTCCCTTCCACTAGTCTACTGGTCTCTCTCCTCATTTTCGTGAGGTCCCTTGTCTTTACTATTTTCCCTGTAGCTTCCACTTATGAGAGAAAACATACCACCCTTGACTTTCGAGACTGACTGATCTCCCTTAACATAATACTTGAAGAATAGCTATCTTGTAACTCTAAATATTCTTATACAATACAAGTATATCCTCAGGTCAAGGGAGGCTTTACCATAGCACAGGGCAGAAACTTTATACTGGCTGGGGAAGGAATTTCCCCCCCACCTCACTCACTGCATTACCTAAGCGGGGGGGGGGAGGACTTCAGGAGTCATTATGGAGCCGAATTTTTAAAATATGCTATTATTAGTTCATTGTAATTATGCATCATAATGAGGTTCAGAGTGATAGGAACATACATGCACAGAGCACTTGGTGTGTTTACCTATACATCCCTCCCTGCTTCCTCCTCTCCTTCCCCTCCTTCCCCTTCCTCCCCTCCCTCCCCGTAAATGGCATTGAGATTAGTATATGTGCATAGCATTATTTTGAACTGTTGCCTTCATCAAGTCTCCTCCACTCCCTCCCTAATCCCTCACCCCATGTTTCCACTGGAGTCTCTCCTCCTTTATCTGAAGTCCCTTTTGTTTCCCAATTTCTCTGTAGCGGCCACATATGAGAGAAAACATACTTCCTGAGACTGTCTGATCTCACTTAGCATAATATTCTCTAGTTCCATCCATTTTCCTGCAAATGACATAGTTTTGTTCTTCTTTATGGCTGAGTAAAACCCCATTGTGTGTATATACCACAGTTTTGTAACCAATCCATCTTTTAATGGGAGCTGGATTTCAATGAAAATAGTTTGGAAATGCTACAGTCTGGGAAGGGAGTAGGGAAGAGAGTCAGACTCCTCCTATAAGAGAGAGAGAAATATTTGTATAGGCCTCAACCCCCAAAATCCAGGCCCAGTGGAAGACTGAGACTTAATCAGAAGATCAGACAGAGACTGATGCCCTTCCACCACACCCTGCTACCACACCAAGCCTCCCGCATAGCATGACTCACAGGTAAAGGAGCTGGAGAACATCCACTTTCTCAGAGGAGCAGGACAAAGGAATATCCCAAGGCTAGGAAGGGAGAGAAAAAGAAGGACATTAAAGGATTTTGAAGCCTTTGGCATTTACAGCTATAGAAAACACCAAACACAATATGTATCTATCTAGCATCTACCTCTCTATCTCCTGTTGGCTTTGCCTCTATGGAGTATTCTAATACAAGGGTGAAAGAAATATTTTTTGTGCTACTGGGGATTGAACCTAGAGGCATTCTATCTCCAAGATACACCCCCAGCTCCCTTAACTTTTTTTTGTTTGTTTTGAAACAGGGTCTTGCTAGGTTGCTGAGAGTCTCACTAAGTACTCGAGCCTGCAATCCTCCTGTGTCAGCCTCCCAAGTACTGGAGTTGCAGGCATGCACCACCACTCCTGGATCGAAGAAATATTTAAAGCAATAATGGCCCGAAACATTCCAAAATTAGCAATCCACAGATTCCAAAAGTCTAGAGATGACCAAGCAAGATAAATACCAAATCAAACCCCAAAAGCCCATATGTGGGAATATCTAAATTTCAGATAACCAAAGACAGAGAAAGTCTTGAAGGAAGCTAGAGAAAGTAGATGGATAAATAACTGACCCAGCAGCCTCCACAAAAACCCAAATGTTAAATGGCAGTAATGCAAATAGACAATTGATACTATGGGATTCACTAAAAATCTCAGAAATTGATGGCGCACACAACCTCTGAAAATAAGAGTGACAAAGGGACTGAAAATAGGAGCTTTTGTTGAAATTTTTTTCTTTAAGAAACAGTACACTGCTAGGTGCAGCAGGGTATACCTGTAATACCAGCACTTGGGAGGCTGAGACAAGTAGATAAAAAAGTTCAAGGCCAGCCTTGGCAAAAAAAGAAAAAGAAATCAAAGAATCAAAGAGATTGGGAATGTAGCAGCTCAGTGATAGAGTGCTTCTGAGTGGAGGAGAAGGAAGAGGAGGAGGAGGAGGAAGAAGGAGAGGAGGGAGAGGAGGAGGAGGGGGAAGAGGAGGAGGGAGAGGAGAGGAGAGAAAGAGGAAGGGAAGAAGAAAATAAATTGGAACCCTCATACGTTGTAAGTGGGAACGTAATAATGGTACATCCACTGGGAAAACAGTTTGGCAGCTCCTCAAAAAGCTAAACCTAGAATTACCATATGACCCAGCAACTCCACTTCTAGGTATATATCCAAGAGTAATGAAAACCTATGTTCACAAAAAAGCTGTTTGTGAATGTTTATAGCAGCATTATGCATAGTCAAAATGTAGAAACAAGCCAAATGACCCTCAACTGCTGAATGGATAAAGAAAAATAGGTATATCTATGCAATGAAATATAAAAAGGATGAAATATTGATGCATGATACAACATGAGTGAATTTTGAAAGCATCATGCTAAGTGAAAGAAGCCTCATATTATATGATCCCATTTGTATGAGATGTATAGAATAGGCAAATTTATAGAGACAGAAATTAGATTAGTGGGCACTGAGGGTAGAATGAAGGGGAAGGAAAATACCTGGTAATGGGTACAGGGTTTCTCTTTGGGGCAATGAAAATGTTCTGGAATTAGTGGATGATGCCTGTACAACCTTGTGAATATACTGAAAACCACTGAACTGAATAATTTTATTTATTTATTTTTGGTACTGAGAATTGAAACTAGGGGCATTCTACCTCTGAGCTACACCTCCAGCCCTATTTAATTTTTTATTTTGAAACAGGGTCTCACCAAGTTGCTGAGGGCTTTGCTACGTTGCTGAGGCTGGCCTCGAACCTGTGATCCTCCTTTCTCAGCCTCCCATGTACTGGAATTACAGGTGTGTGTGCCACCATACCTGGCTTGAACTATATAATTTTAAAGGGTAAATTTTATGATATGTTAATTATATCTCAATCTTACAGATTATATACACTGAATTTTTCTCCAAGAGTTGTGAAGATTCAAGGCAATTATGCATGTACTGTCCTTAGCACATTTCCTGGCACCATCCCCCAAGGGCTCAGTAAATTAATGGTGCAGTTCTTTCAAGGAGAAGAAGGAGCTTGAGGAATCACAATTACAAATGCACATACTTATACTAAGTAACTCCACTTCTAGAAATTTATCCTACAGATATACCTGCATACATCCACAGATATACTTGTACACATATCTGTCTGAATAAAGTTATTTGATTACAACATTGGAAACCACCTAAATGTCTGTCAATGGAGGACTAGTTAAATAAATGGCATTACTGCTATAATGGACTAAAATGCAGCTGTAAAAATGCGAACACTCTGTGCACTAATATGGAATCACTGGCAAGATACAATGAGCAATGGGAACAATAGTAAGCATGAAATGGCACCATCGTATATGGATATATTATCTATTCCAAAGGTATGTTTTCAATTATGTAAGCTATATATTTGCGCCTGGCATTTCTAGCTAAAACTTGTCTGAAAATAAGCATAACTTTCTTTTCTTTTTTGTGGTGATAAGGATTGAAGCCAGGGCCTTCTACCTCTGAGGTATACCCCCAGCCCTATTTCATTTTTTATTTTGAAATAGGGTCTCAAACCTGTGATCCTCCTGTCTCAGCCTCTCAAGTAATGGGATCACAGGTGTGCACCATTTTACCGTGCACAAAACTTTCTTTTTGTCATCCCTTCTCTTTCCTTCTTTCCCTTCTTCCTCTCTCCTTGCCTCCCTCCCTCCCTCCCTTCCTTCTCCTCCTCCTCCTCCTCCTCCTCCTCC
>PVLC010004650.1:0-11050 GCA_004027655.1 Graphiurus murinus | reverse complement strand
GGCCAGCCTTAGCAATTTAGTGGGACTCGCAATAACCTAGCAAGACACTGTTTCAAAAAAATTTTTTAAAGGGCTGAGGGTGTAGCTCAAAGGTAAAATGCTCTTGGGTTCAAACTCCAGTACAAAACAAAACAAAGGCCAAATTTTACTTTCATTATTATTTTTAAATGATCAAAGACAATACACTTTGCCTTGCCACCCAGCACATAAGGTTGCACCACCCCTGCCCTTCTTCGGTAGGGGATGACAAAGATAGAGGAGAGATCTTCCCAGAGCAAATAAATGAATATAATTTGAGACAGGGTGTCTGATACAATATATCTGTGTCAAAGATGTGGGCTGTTTTAAAGTATTTTTCAACAGATAGCCAGCCCATCAACATACGAGTGGTAATAAAATAGGAATCAGTTCAATGGAGAACATCACGTTGAGTGAAATAAACCAGACTAAGAAAGTCAAGGGCCATATGTTTTCTCTCATATGTCGGAGCCAGAGAGAAAATAGGAAAGAAAAGGTTTGGGGTGGGTATTTCATGAAAACAGAAGGGAGATCAATAGAGTAGAAGATGGGGTGGGAGCCAGGCGTGGTGGCGCATGCTTGTAATCCCAGCATTTGGGAGGCTGAGACCAAAGGACCTGGCTTCGTGGCCAGCCTCAGCTACCTAGTGAGGCCTTCCACAACTTAGTAAGACTCTGTTTCAAAATAAAGAATAAAAAAATAGGTCTGGGGGTGTAGCTTGGAGGTAGAATGCCCCTGAGTTCAATCCCCAGTACTGAAAAAAAAAAAAGAAAAAGAAAAAGATGGGATGGGGATGGGGGCCAGGAGGAGGAGAGGGAAAGAGGAGGTACTGGGGAATGACATGAACCCACCAAACTATTTATGTGCCTGGATGAGTATATCACAATGAATTCCAATAGTACATATAATTATATTGCACTGATCAAAAATTATTTTAAAAAAGGAATCAGTTTAAGACCTATGCCTAGAAACTGGGGGGAATGAAGAAAAAAGTAAGGAACCTAAGCAAAAGGCAAATGAAACACACATACACAATGAGAAGATTGTGTTCAAAGGAACACTAGAAGTATTATGGCTATTATGATGGGGTATAGATATTATGAGCATCATGATGGCTCTTTTTTATGGTACTGGCAATTGAACCCAAGGGTTTTCTTCCACTGATATATGCCCTCACCCCATTTTCTTTTTTTGCAGTATTAGGGATTGAACTCAGGGGCATTTTACCTCTGAGCTACACACCCAGTCCTATTTTTTATTCTTTATTTTGAAACAGGGTCTCACTAAGTTGCAGAGAGCCTCACTAAGTAGCTGAGGCTAGCCATGAACCTGCCATCCTCCTGTCTCAGCCTCCCAAGTACTGGGATTACAAGCATGCACCACTACGCCCGGCTCCTATTTTATTTTTTGTGGTACTGGCGATTGAACTCAGGGGCATTCTACCTCTGAGCTATACCCCCAGCCCTATTTTTTATTTTTTTTTTGAAATAGGGTCTCACTAAGTTGCGGAGTGCCTCACTAGGTAGCTGAGGCTGGCCGAGAACCCGGATCCTCCGGTCTCAGCCTCCCAAATGATGGGATTACAAGCGTGCACCACCACGCCCAGCTCCTATTTTATTTTGAAACAGGGTCTTGTTAAACTGCCAAAGTTGGCCTCGAACCTGCAATCCTCCCATCTCAGCCTTCCAAGTACTGGGATTACCACCATTTAGTTATTTTTAAATGAACCTATAGTGAAACTGACTTTGCTGGCGTGCAATTGGATGAATTTTAATCCATGTATGGGTTCATGAAATTATCACCACAATCAGAATAAAGAACAGTTCGATTACCCCAAATCTCTCTTTTGCTATTCTCTTTTCACACCCCTCCCCACAAGCCCTGACAACCACCGATCTTTTCTCTGTCACTATAGTTACATGCTTTGAGAATGTCACATAAAGGAATCATACAATAGGTAACCTTTTGAGACTTGCTTGCTCTGTTCAACACAATGCCTTTGACATGCATTCAAGTTGTTGGGTGAATAATCGTTTGTTCTTTTGTGTTGCTGAGTACTACCTCAGTTTGTTTATCCACTCACCCACTACAGAACATTTGGGTTATTTCCACTTTGGGGCTGTTTCAAATAAAGATACTGTGAACATTTGTGTACAGGTCTTGTGTGCACATTTCTCCGAGGTGTCTACCCAGGAGTAGGATTGCCAGATCATATGAAAACCATATGTTTGACTTTAGAAGGAACTCCAAATTGTTCTCCAAAGTTCCTCAACAATTCTGCATTCTGAAGAGCAATGTAAAAGATGTCTCTTGCTAGCCATTGGTGTTATCAATGTTTATTTTAGCCATTTTAATAAATGTATAGTGGTATCTCAACAGTGTTTTGTTTTTGTTTTATGGGGGGGCTGTGGATTGAACCCAGGGGCATTCTACCTCTGAGCTACACCTACATCCCTATTTTATTTTTTACTTGGAATCCAGGTCTAAGTTGCTGAGACTGTCCTTGAACCTGCGATCCTCCTGTCTCTGTCAACAGCATTTTAATATGCATTTTTTATGATGAAGAATAATGTTGAAAGTATCCTCGTGTTTATATTCATCTATATGTATTCTTTGTTAATGAGATTGTTGAAGTCCTTTGGACATTTTTTGTGGTACTGGGGATTGACCTCAGGGCCATTCAATCTTTGAGCTATACTCCTAGCCCTGTTTTATTTTTTTTTTTATTTTGAAACAGGGTCTCACTAAGTTGTGGAGGGCCTCACTAAGTTGCTGAGGCTGGCCACGAATCTGCAATCCTGGAAATATGCTGGAAATAAGCCTTCAGTCAGATAGGTCATTTGCAAATATTTTCTTCTGGTCTGTAGCTTCTATAATCATTCTTTGAACTGTGTCTGTTACAGAACAAAAGGTTTTTGTTTTGATGAAGTCAAATTTACCATTTTTTTCTCCTGTGGATCATGCTTTTGGTATCCTATGACAAACTCTGCCTAATCCCAGGTTGTTGGAGATTTTTATCTTATGTTTTCTGAAGGAAGTTTCATAGTTTTTTTTAAATTTGATCTTGTATTGACTTTGAATTATTTTATATAAGATGTGAGGTTAAGGTTGAGGTTCATTTTTTCTGCATATCGAAGTCCAATTGTTCAAATATCATTTGTTCATCTGTTGAAAGACTATCCTTTCTCTGTTGAATTACATTTGTGCCTTTATCAAAAAATCAAATAGAACAAAATTATGTCATTTGCAGGAAAATGGATGGAACTGGAGAATATCAAGCTAAGTGAGATCAGCCAGACTCTGAAAATCAAGGACCACATGTTTTCTTTCTTATGTGGAAGCTAGAGAGAAAAAACGAAAGAAAGGGGACAGAACAGTAGCGTAGTGGAAGGGGATAGGCGAGGGGAGGGGAAAGGGAAATATAGGGAAGGAAACGGACCAAATAATGTTATGTGCATATATGAAAGTATCACCACGAATCTCATTATCATATACAAATACAATGCACCAATACAAATTAAAAAAAAACAAATCATTATATTGATGTGGGTCTTTCTGGACTCTATTCTGCATTAGTTAATAATGCATCCCTTCATAAATGCCAAACATTCTGTAATTTCATTGTAAGTGTTAAAATAAGGTAGGCAGATTACTTCAATTTCATTCTCTTCAAAAAACTTTTAGCTATTATTATTTCTTTGTCTTTCTGTATATATGTTGGCATCAGCTTGTCAGTGCTGACAAAAATATTGATTAGCTTTTGATGGGAGTTGTATTAAATGTATATATTAACTTTTGGAGAATTGACATCTTTGCTATGCTGAGCATTCCGATTCCTGTGTGTGTGTGTATGTGTGGTACTAGGGATTGAACCCATGAATGTTCTAACTTGGAGCTACACCCCTAACCCTATTTTATCCTTTATTTTGAAACAAGGTTTTGCTAAGTTGCTGAGGGTCTCACTAAGTTGCTGAAGCTGGCCTGGAACCTGCGATCCTCATGTCTCAGCCTCCCAAATACTGGGATTACATGTGTGTGCCACTATGCCTGGTGGAGTATTCCAGTTATTGAACATAAATTTATTTAGGACTTCACATATTTCTTCCATCAGCGCCTTGTAGTTATCAGTATACAATTTTGGAGTTTGGACTGCCATAACTACATGCCAGTTACAGGAGAGGAAATAAAGTGGCAAATTCCCTGATTCAGTGGTGCTTTGAAATCTATCTTCTTCCCAAATCTACTTTCTACCATTTACTTTCAGAGGACTACAATAACTGCTTCACGCATCCTGTCTAGTTTTTACAGATGTATTTAGTGGGAGAGACTAGAGTTTGCTTATACCATATTTCCCAGAATAAAACTAAATTTCCTGAGATGAAAACTTTTGAGAACCAGTACATTTTAGGACTAGAGTTTTAATATGCTTTCAGAGACAGAAGATGAGCCCATGAGGAGAGAACTAAGCTCTATTCATTAAGCCATGAGCTATCCTTTCAGACAAAGGAAACTAGTAAAATTTCACCCACAGTGCCAGAAATGTGGCAAGGAAACTCATAATTTTTCCAGAACAATGGGTGGAAAAAATAATCACTTCTAAAAGAAAGTACATATAACAACTAACTTAAAATCATTAGAGAAATAAGGTTTGGGTTTTTTATTTACCTATTTATTTTTGGTGCTGGGGATTGAACCCAGAGGCATTCTACCTCTGAGCTACACCCCCAGCCCTATATTATTTTATTTTGAAACAGAATCTCACTAAATTGCAGAAGATCTCACTAAATTGCTGAGGCTGGTCTCAAACTTGTGATCCTCCTATCTCAGCCTCTCAAGTACCAGGATTAGAGGTATGCACTGTGCAGGGCTAGTCCCTGCTTTCATTCCTCCTGCAATCCTGTACCCCTCCTGTCTCTGATCTGACCTAATCTGAGGAAGGAGACAATCAATCTGCACTGCTCTGCTTTGGGGCATTTTTTGAGACTTCCAGCCTCCGGAGACTGAGAGGGTGGCCTCCCACCTGGGTCTTGGGCTCTCTGGAGCTTGTGGAGGGTAGCAGGGGGCTTACAGGCTGGGGAAGTGGAGCTTGAGGCCCTGTAGCTCTATTGATGGGGAATCGTGCAGGCTGGGGTGTTGTCCAAGGGCTGGGGATGGGTGGAACATGAGGGGAGTCTTCCACAAACCCAGGCCAGGAAGTGGGCCAACTGGATGGGGAAGAGAAACTGCTTCCAGACTAGAGGATCCTCACCCTAGGGTTGTGAAGGAATGGGGGTGTGTGTCAGAGGATGTCCTCAGGGGTGGAGGCCTCAGCATGGTGATTTTGGAGGGGCATACAGGGGATTGGACCCAGGGGAATTCTACCTCCAAGTTACAACCCTAGCCCTTTATTACTTTTTTTTAAATTTTGAAATGGAGTCTCACTAAGTTGCTGGGCCTAATCTCCAACCTGTCATCCTCCTGTCTCAGCCTTCCAAGTACTGGGATTATGAGCATGCACTACCGCACCTGGCTACATCTGGGAACTGTAACAGGGCTGGGGCTTTGGGTTGAGTACTCAGAAGAATATTGCCTGAGTACAAGGCAATATTTGTCTTAAACTGCTGTTCTGATCTTTTGGGAAAAAAATAAAGGAAACATTTCCTGACAACCCGGGGGATCATCTCCATGAGTGTAGAAAAGAAAGAAAACAGTTTCATTATTGAATAAACATTAAAGCAGACTGTGATGCATCACAGGCAGCCTACTAATAAGATTGCAAATACAGAAATAATACCATTCTTACATATTTAATGTATCTGTTACACATACGTCCTTAAGATAAATGATATAGCTTATCTTTTTGTCTGAAGAATTGACAACACATTTGCTACAGAGTCAGCATTTCAGATCTGTGGATTCTACATCTGTGGATTCAACCAATGGCAGAAGGAAAATATTTGAAGAGCTGGGGACAGTGGTGCACACCCATAATCCCAGTACTTAGGAGACTAAGACAGGAGGATTTCAGGTTTGAGGCCAACCTCAGCAATTTAGCAAGATTCTCAGCAATTTAGAAAGATTCTGTTTCAAAATAAAAACTAGACTTTAGGGTATAGCTCAGATGTAGAACACCCCTAGGTTTACTCCCTCGCATCGCATAAATAAATAAATAAATACATACATAAATGTATAAATACATACATAAATAAACAAGAAAACAAACAAACAGGGCTAGGGGTATGGCTCTCAGAAGTAGAATGATCCTGAGTTCAACCCCCATTAGGAGAGAGAGAGAGAGAGAAAGAGAGAGAGAGAGAACAGAAAATATCAGTTTGAGGTTGATGTGCAGTAATTTAGCAAGACCCTGTTTCAAGATAAAAAATAAGCTTGGTGTGGTACTTGTAATCCCAGTACTTGGAAGGCTGAGACAGGAGGATCCCAGGTTCACAGCCAGCCTCAGCAACTTTGTGAGGCCCTCTGCAACTTAGTAAGACCCTGTTTCAATTTTTTTAAAAAATGGGGCTGGGTGTGGCTCAGAGAATGCCCCTGGGCTCATTCCCCAGTACCACACACACACACACCAAAAAAAAGTATACAAGAGAATGTGTATAGGTTACATGCAAATACTATAAGGGACTTGAATATCTGCAGATTTTGGTATACTCAGAAGGTCCTGGAACTAATCTCTCTCAGATACTGAGGGATGACTGCACAGTAAATCTCCTTATCCATGAATTCGCTTTCGATACTTCCATACTTTCAGTTACCTAAGACAAATGCAGTTGGAAAATATTAAGTGGAAAATTCCAGAAATAAGTGGGGAGGGAGCCAAGGGTGGGGGTAGGGAAGCTTACCAAGTGATGTGTGCATGTATATCACTATCACTCTGAACTACATTATGATGTGAGTCTACAATGCACCAGTAAGTGTGTGTGTGTGTGTATATGCAGATATATAAATAAATAAAATCATAACAAAAGATTCCAGAAATAAACAATTAATAAAGGGCTGGGGATGTAGTTCAGTGGAAGAGTGCTTGCCTAGTATACACAAGACCATGGATTTAATCTCCAGCCCTGCAAAAATAAAACAAAACTAAACAATATATAAGTGCTAAATAACTTTTAATACGTTATATTTCTATAGTTATGTTTCATTAACAGGTATTATTGTTAATCTCTTACTGTGTGCAATTTATAAGTTAAACTTTATCACAGGCATGAATATATGGGAAATATATGGGATTTGCTAATATAGATAGGAAAATATATCTAGGATTCAGTATTATCCATGGTTCAGGCATCCTCCTAATATCTTAGAATGTGTGCAGGCAGATAAGGGGGCCTACTGTACATTCTTTCATAGTTCATCCTAAGTTCACTTAGTAATTGGAGTAGCATCTGTGCTATAGCTAATTGCCTATATCTGAAGGAAAAATCAAACTTCTCCTATCTCTATGACAAGCAGGTGCTTTCAGCTTAGAGCAAGGCATCTAGGCTCAACTCCCAGGATGATAGGAAGATAGGGCTGTTATCTTCCTTGATGTTCACAATTCAAAGAAATGGCTCCCAAGTCCCTTAAGAAAAACATTCCTGGGTTATAAAGCTGGCAAGCGGCTTATTTAGTCTTTAAAAAGATTTATATACATATCAAAGGGAAAGAGGAAGAGCTCACAAATACTAGGTTTCTCAAGGAAATATTACAAGAAAAGGGCTTTTTTTCCCCCTTTTATCAGCAGGGAAGATTCAATTTTATTTTTGTTTACTTTCCAGATTTCCCCTTACAAAGATTAAAAGCAAGTCTCAAAAAGATTAAACTCTTTCAGTGTAACTTAACTACATTTTCAACAAAAGCTAAAAATGAGTAAAAGAAATGCAAATAATTTAGTACTAAACAACATAAAATTCACAATATCATCCAATAGATAAATTGCCAGGTATGCATAGAAGCAGGAGCATGATTCCTAACAAGGAAAAAAAAAAAAGAATAGCAACAGACCCAGAAATGGCACAGATGACAGAAGTAGTAGATAAAGACATCAAAACAACTGCCATATTTCAGATATGTAGAGAAAAATATAAGCATGCTGAAAAAGATAGAATATATTTAAAAGATGCACAATGAGCTTGTAGAGATGAACATATAATGTCTATGATATAAAATACACCGGATGGGATTAACAGCAGACTTGCTCCTGTGATTTAAAAAAGATTAGGGGATGGGGTGAGTGGTGACTAAAAAAGATTAATGAACCTGAGAGTATGGCAAGAAAAATGATCTAAAAAGAAATATACACAGCACCTGTAATCCCATTACTTGGGCACTGAGACAGGAGGATCGCAGGTTCACAGCCAGCCTCAGCAACTCAGCAAGACCCTCAGCAACTTAGTGAGATCCTGTTTCCAAATAAAAATAAAATAGGGCTGAGGGTGTAGCTCAGAGGTAGAATGCCCCTAGGTTCAATCCCCAGTAAAACACACATACACACACACACACACACACACACACACACACACAGGAAATAGTCTGAAAATAAATGAACAGAAAATTAGTAAGCTGTGGAGTGAGTACAAGCAGACTAATATATGTGCAATACCCAGGGCAGGAGAAAAAGGAGGACAAGGAAAAGCTGTTAGGAGGAGTAATGGCAAAAATTTTCCTAACTATGATAAATATATAAATCCACCAATCTAAGAAGCTCAGCAGACTCCAAGCACAAGAAACATGAAGATGTCAAAATCAAGTTACTCAAAAAACACTGATAAGGAAAAGTACTCAAATGAACAAGAAAAAGACATATTACATACAGAGGAACAAAGATAAAAAGTGATAGCATATTTTTCATCAGAAACCAGGTAAGCCAGAAAAGAATGAAGCAATATTTTTAAAGGAGCAAAAGAAAAAATGTCAACCTAAAATAACATGCCTAACTAGAATATTTTCAAAAAGAAAGAAAACTGAAGACCTTTGCAGGCACAAGAGCTGAAATAATTTATCTCCAGCAGACCAATGCTTCACAAAATGCTAAAGGTGCATTTTTAGATAGAAAGACAATATCGGGAGCATATAAAAATACAGATCTACATCAATAAATGAAGAAATAAAAATATAACTATGTGGATAAATATATTTCTAATGTTTTTATTTCATTTATTTACTTATTTATTTATTTGTGGTACTGGGGATTGAACCCAGGGGCATTCTACCTCCGAACTATGCTCCCAGCCCTATTTTTTATTCTTTATTTTGAAACAGGGTCTCAATAAGTTATGAAGGGCCTCATTAAGCAGCTGAAACTGGGCATGAACTGTGATACTCCTGTCTCAGCCTCCCAAGTACTGGGATTACAAGTGTGCACCACCACGCCTGGCTAATGTCTTGATTTTAAAATCAGGAAACCACAGAGGAGCCAGGCATGGTGGTGTATGCCTGTAATCCCAATACTTGGGAGATTGAGACCGGAGGACCACAGGTTCGTGGATAGCCTCAGCAACTTAGCAAGACCCTCAACTTAGTGAGGCCCTGTTTCAAAATTTAAAAAAAGGTTAGGGTGTAACTTAGAGGTAGAATGCCCCTGGGCTCAATTCTTAGTACTGAAAAAGAAAAGAAAGAAAGGGAGGGAAGAAGGAAGGAAGGAAGGAAGGAAGGAAGGAAGGAAGGAAGGAAGGAAGGAAGGAAGGAAGGAAGGAAAAAAGGATTAAAAAAGAAACCAGAGAAGGAATTAGAATTTTGAGCTGAATGAAAATGAAAATATAGCCAGGTGTGGTGGCACACACTTGTAATCCCAGCATTTGGGAGGCTGAGACCGGAGGATCCAGGTTCGCCGCCAGCCTCAGTTACCTAGTGAGGCACTCTGCAACTTAGTGAGACTCGGTTTCAAAATAAAGAATAAAAAATAGGGCTGGGGGTGTAGCTCGGAGGTAGAACGCCCCTGAGTTCAATCCCTAGTACCGCAAAAAAAAGAAAATGAAAATATGATGTATGAAAATCGGAGAATGACAACTTCAGCAGTGCTTAGATGGAAGCTTATAGCACCAAACACATTACAGAAGAAGAAAGGTCTCAAATAAATGACTTCTGGTTCTGTCTTAAGAATCCAGAAAAAAAAGATCAATGCAAGAATTCTATAGTGATACATATGTCTAGCAGCACAATTCATAGTAGCCAAATTATGGAACCAGCCTATGTATCTATCAACATATGAATGGATAAAAAATGTGGTATATACACACATAATGGGATTTTACTCAGCTATAAAGAAGAACAAAATTATGTCCTTTGCAGGAAAGTGGATGGAACTAGAGAAAATTATGCTAAGTGAGATTAGCCAGTCTCAGAAAGCTAACAGGTGTATGTTTTCACTTATATGTGGAAGCTAATGGGTAACAAAAGGGACTTCAGATAAAGGAGAAATGGGTAACAAAAGGGACTTCAGATAAAGGCGAGACTCCAGTGGAGTGATGGAGGGGGTTTAACAGAGGGGGGAGGAGACTTGATGAAGGGAACAGATCAAGTACTACTATGTACATGTATGAAATTGTCAATACCAATCTCAATAAATAACATGTACCAGGAAGAGGAAGGAGCAGAGTGGGATCCAGAGAGAAGCACACCAAGTGCTGTGTGCATGTATGTTCCTATCCCTCTGAGCCACATTATGATGTATAATTACAATGCACCAATAAAAGTATATTTAAAAAAGAAAAGAGGAGCTGGGCATGGTGGGCACATGTCTGTAATTCTAGTACTTGGGAGGCTGAGACAGGAGGATCTCAGGTTCAAAGCCAACCTCAGCAACTTAGTGAGGTTCTCAGCAAGTTAGCGAGACCCTGTTTACAAATAAAAAATAAAATTGGAAGCCGGGCGTGGTGGCGCACGCTTGTAATCCCAGCATTCGGGAGGCTGAGATCGGAGGATCCGGGTTCGCGGCCAGCCTCAGCTACCTAGTGAGGCATTCCGCAACTTACTGAGACTCGGTTTCAAAATAAAGAATAAAAAATAGGGCTGGGGGTATAGCTTGGAGGTAGAATGCCTCTGAGTTCAATCCCCAGTA